>JAJOOS010030857.1:0-14173 GCA_029582725.1 Solanum chiquidenum
AATCCATTTAATATGGATGTTTCTTTTCATCAACCTAACGTAATGCATGTATTAATTTAATGTAAGAATTAAAGATTACTAACGTATTTTAGCTAAGGAAGTAAACTGATGATTTCTACCTCTTATAAAAGGGTCTTCTTTACCCTTAAGAAATATACACTTGAAGAGATTTATACTTTCCATCACCATTTGTCTCCCTATATTGTTTAGCATTATTATATTTTGCTCTCATTTTACAACAATATATACATATATAAATATCCTATTATCCAAAAAAGAAAAGAAAAAAGTAAACATCACAATTCACAACCAATTTTCCTTCCGGTTTACGGGAAACATAAAACTGAATTAAAAACCAAAACTAAAACAAATAATTAAAATTAAAAATAGAATTAAAAAAAAAAAAAAACGTAAAGAACAAGAGACTAGTTGGTGCCGAAATTGAACTCTCCAAGTTTTCCGGCACTTGATTTCTCTCCGATTATTCTTAAAACTAAGAAAATCCGCTCCTTCCGACGAAATCTCCGGCGATCACCATATCTTCCTAATCGTTTTACTTTTGTTTCAACACTTAGTTGACTTCACCTTTTTCTTAATCCTAGGGTTTTGAAATGTGTAGGTGATTAGTTAGATTGTCAAGTTTCCGATGTCGAACGCCGGTGAAGAAGATAACGACGATGTATTGAGCGACGTAGAGGCCGATGATCCTGTACCTATTGATATAATTAATTCTCCCTCACCAGAAGATGTCTCAATTGAGAAATTCCGTGAGATTCTCGCCGAGCTGGATCGGGAGCGGCAAGCTCGATTAGCCGCTGAGGATTCTAAATCGCAGTTGCAAGTTTCGTTCAACAGATTGAGAGTTCTCGCTCATGATGCGATCAAAAAGCGGGATGAACACTCGAGACAACGCGATGAAGCATTGCGGGAAAAGGAAGAAGCTTCGACAACAGTTGAAAAGGTAACGGAGGAATTGAAGGAAGTAACTAGGCAGAGAGATGAATTTTCAAAGGAGTTAGAGGAAGTGAAAAAGGCAAAAGATTCAATGAGAACTGAGATGGAAACTTCAGGTTCAATGTTAGTTAGTGGAATTGATAAGATATCTGGAAAAGTAAGTCAATTTAAGAATTTTGTAGCTGGTGGATTACCTAGGTCACAGAAATACACAGGATTACCAGCAGTGGCTTATGGGGTGATCAAAAGGACGAATGACATTGTAGAGGAGCTATTGAGACAGATTGAATCAACAGCAAAGTCAAGAAATGAAGCCCGTGAACAAATGGACCATAGGAATTATGAAATTGCAATTGAAGTTTCACAGTTAGAGTCAACAATTAGTGGTTTGAGAGATGAGGTTGCAAAGAAAGCTTCTGTTGTTGAGAGTTTAGAGAAATCCATAGGTGAAAAAGATGAGAAATTGTCTGAATTGGAACAAGAGATGTGTGAAAAGCAAAAGGCTTTGGAGAGTGAAGTGGGTGAATTGAGAGATTTGGTTAAGGAATATGAAGGTAAGTTGAGCAGTTCAGAATCAAAGCTGGAAATGCAAAGATCATTACTTGCTGAGCAATTGAAATATGTTACGAAAATACACGAACAGATTTATAATGCTGTTAAGGTTGTTGATGCCAGGAAGGCATCTGAGTTGTCAGAATCCTTGTTTCTTGCTCAAGAGATGGACATGGAAGAGAATATAAGGGCAGTTTTAGCAGGATTGGAATCTATACATGAAATGAGTGAATTTGTTATGCAGAAAACAAGGGATTTGCTAGAGGAGAAGAGCCATGAAGTGAAAAGCCTAAATGAGTCTGTTTCTCAGTTAGTAAAAGAAAAAGAACAAATTGGGTCTTTACTTAGAAGTGCTCTTTCAAAGAGAATTTCAGTGGATTTGTCATCCAAAACAAATGAATTGTTTAAGATAGCAGAAAATGGATTGAGAGAAGCTGGGATTAATTACAAGTTCAACAATCACATTGGTGATGGTAAGATCACTGCTTCTGATAATAATATGCATGCAGCAAATACTGAAGAGGATGAAGTATATGCTTTGGTAAGTCCCTTTTAAATACTAATTTGCCTTCAAAGTTTCTTGTTATGTAATTTATTGATGTTCTTGATGTAGGCTGGTGCATTAGAGAATATAATTAAGCAGTCTCAGGTTGAGATCATTGACCTTAAACATGCTGTTGAAGAGCTAAGGTACCTCATGTCAAGCTTATATTGGGTTTACCTATTGTCTTAGCTGCATTTCTTCACTATGTTATACTACTCTACTTGACCAAGCAGATAATGCATTGCCCTTTTGTCTTTTTTCTCTCTCGAGAAATGCTAGAGTATGTGCATAACCTTTTCTTAGCCTGACATGGTTGTTTTGTCATTTTGCTTTACTGAATCAAAGGGAAGAGTCAAGTTTACTCAAGGAACATGTGGAAACTCAAGCGAAGGAACTCAGTCAATGGAAGCAACGTGTGGAGGAACTTGAAGAGAAGGAGAGGGTGGCAAATGAAAATGTAATGCACTGCCTCATCTCAATTTAGTATTTCATGATATTAGTATTTGGTTCATAAAGTTCAATGTCATTCATGGAGATCTGCTTACGAGAGTTGTGGAAAGCTAATATGCATATTTAATCCTTCTTGTCATATAATGAAGTCTTACAAATTACTATTTCATTGCAGGTTGAAGGGCTCATGCTGGACATCACTGCTGCTGAAGAAGAAATTACACGATGGAAAGTAGCTGCACAGCAAGAAGCTGCTGCAGGTAAAGCTGTTGAGCAAGAGTGTGCTGCACAGGTAATGAATTCTTAAACACTCTTAATGTAATTTAAATAATGATTCTGAAAATCATAAATGCATTTTCAACAAGTAGAGAGCTACTTATAAGTTACGGGTTCATTGAACCCATTAGCTTTTTCTCGGACTTTGTATATATATTAGGAAGTCCACTAAATATCTAT
This sequence comes from Solanum chiquidenum, assembly GCA_029582725.1. Lineage (NCBI taxonomy): Eukaryota > Viridiplantae > Streptophyta > Magnoliopsida > Solanales > Solanaceae > Solanum > Solanum chiquidenum. The sequence goes on from JAJOOS010030857.1 coordinate 2,957, forward strand.
AGATATTTGTCTATGGACCCACTTTTGTCATGCTGGGGTATGTGTTTTTCTGCTGTTCTGTTTTCCATTAGACACAAGCTAACACATGCTGTTCAATTGCTAAGGAACTGTTAGCAAGTTTCTGATTTATTTGTCAGGCTAAAACAGTCTATGTCATCACTCCTGCCAAAAAAATTCAACTTTTTTGTCAGCTATTATATTTTAGAATGAAGAGAAGTATCTCCATCTGGCTGATTTTTTTCTTCCATCCAGACACTTTTTCACGGGTTTCAAGTGTAACCCTCGTTTCCTTTGTCTCTTATATCTTTGGAACGATAAAATATAATTAATACTTCATGAATAGAGATGGATCTTAATATTGTTTTAGTAATGCTCTTCACTTTCCCTTTTTCTTCTTTCAGTGGGGCGGGGGCGATGGTGGGTCGGAAGGGTGGTTATTGACTTAGGTTTCTCAAATTTTAGTTCATAGAATCTCTCTTTTGTTCTTGTAAGATATGTTGATCACTTAATTGTTGGCATGCGGAGGAACAAAATTTCTACGTTAAATTTGTACTATCCTGCTATTAATTAAAGATGATATATAAGTTTGTAAAAAGGATATTTCAGATTTAGGATTTGAGAATGTGCCTCCTAGCATAGAGTACAGTGAAACTGCTGTTATAACAGCTTATAGCTAAACATTTAATGCAAGAGGTAATTTTAGAAAACTTCGTGTCAAAAGTGTTCTCAAATTGCTTAGCAATCTGTTTCAATATTTTAACGAGATTAAAGATAAGAACACCAAAATGAGATATTCAACTTCAAAGTACTTTTTTGGGGGAAAAAAAAAAGAGGATCAACTTCAAACCTTGTCAACAAATTTTTTTTTGACACAGTGTGCTCGACATCCTTATGTAATCTATGTTTTTAGGGAACTGCAATATATTAAATGAATCCGTATAGAGCCTAATGGATACAAAAGATCCCCATAATTGACTCAACTAGTTGGGGATTGAGGCCTAGTTGATTTATTGATAAATTTTGGATTTGGGCATGATATATCTGCTGGCTCTTTTAGATAGAATGTCCTTTGATATTCGAGATTTCTGTGCTGTCAAGTTTCCTTTTATTCTCCTGGTCAAGAGTTTGTTCCTTACGAAATGCCAGTTGGTCTGGGCAATACATCCGCGGTAAAACTCATACCCAATGAGTTTTCTTCTGGCAAAAGAAACTTGTGGGTTTTCCTGTTTTATAGTGTTATTTATATAAATATAAAAGGAATAATAAATCTGAGAAAAAAAGGAAAAGAAATAGAAGTCCACTATAGAAATAGAAGCAAGTGTTGTTATCACCTGTCCTGATTTTGTTTTGCTAAAATAAAATAGAAGAGTCGTCGTTTGCCTGCGCAACATGCTTCAGTAAGCAAGTCTTATTGGTTTATATTTTAGAGCTGTTTTGTTCTATGATACACTCTCCTCTTTTTCTCTCTATAGTTGATTTAATAAGGACTAGAAATAGTTTATAATATGAATATCAGAGCAACTGTGGCTACAAAGAAAGCGGGAGAGAACTAAAGTGTTCTGTACGAAGACTTTGGTGTCGTATGAAATAAGATAGTAGTAGTGATTCATGATGTAACGTATGATTGCTTGCTAAGTGGTATAAACTTGTGCATGCAGAAATTGTTTTAAAAAAGAACAACCATTTAGTTATTTGAGATTATGCACTAGGTTGCAATTAACTATGTCTTGTCAGATACTTGCATTAAGCTAAGACACAATACCAGAGTTTGATGTCCACAAGTTATTGTCCCTTTATCCAGCTTTATCTCTCAAATGGCAAACCAAAGTCTTTGGTATCAAATTCTGTGGAAAATCAGAGTCTACTAAAGCGTGGGAATACACTTCTATATTGAGGTTACTTACTTTAATGTATAACTTCTGCTAGAAAAATAATGCACATGGAGCAATGCATAGACAATGTTACATTTATTTACTGCATTAACAAGATAAACCTACCAGAATGAATGGCCAAGCACCACTGACCATAGACAGAAGAGAAAGCTCCTCTGTGTGTCAATTTGTAATGCAGGTCTTATGTGAATATCTGAATCTCAAATGTCAGAAGTGAAATTCATAGACATTATCAGAGAGAAAATCAGAGTCTAGTGAAGCTCAGCCAAGCACTTTTTATTGGACTCATGCACTTAGATATTTACTGCTACTAAAAAACAGTGTAGCCGTGGAAGTGTATAGACAATAACACGTTATTATTAATCAACAAGAAACTCTTACCGAAAAAGAATGGACATGCACCATTGGCCTTTTGTCACTATGCAAATAGTTAGGAATACATCTTAGACTCAGCCTATGGAATTGTCTGTGTATCATGGTTTTGAGATATTGAGAACTCTTAAATCATCTATAAACCAGAAAGTTACAAAAATTTAGTGGGATTCTAGTTTAATGCGTTTGATTTTTTTCCTATTCTGGAACAATTTCTTGTAAACAAACTGCTGCATATCACTAATAGACTCTCTTCCGATGGTTCTTGTAGTTGGCTGCTGTACGCCAGGAGCTTGAGGCAGCGAAGGAGGCTGTACTAGAGTCCGGGAGGAAGCTAAAATTCAAAGAGGAAACAGCTGATGCAGCCATGGCTGCAAGGGATGCAGCTGAGAAATCATTGAGACTGGCAGATTTAAGAGCATCGAGGCTGAGGGATAAAGTGGAAGAGCTCACCCGTCAGCTTGAAGAGCTAGACGGCAGGGAAACATCAACAACTGGTCTAAACAGGCCAAGATACATGTGCTGGCCATGGCAATGGCTTGGCTTAGATTCCGTAGGTATGAGACGTGTAGAGACACAACAAGAGGGTGCCAATGAAATGGAACTTTCTGAACCCCTTCTTTGACATCCTCCTCTTCTCTTTCTTTTGATGATAATAGTATTCTCCCCCGGTATTTTCTTTTTCTTCTCTTCTTGTAATTCATTTTTTATTATTTCCTCTGCATTCCTCCCTCTGTATATTTTTTTGTGATCTTTGTAAGAAAAGTAATTAGACAAATGATATAGAACATTGATTGTTTAAAGTCAAATAAGCCTTTTGGTGGTAAAACTGGCTCTGTTGGGGAAAGTCTGCCTTAGACATGCCTTTTTCTTGTTATGAGCATTTGAGCGTTTGGTATTTGTTGTTGGCCTCAATTAGGGGTGTACGGTTTGGGTTTTTCAAATATCAAATCAAATTATTTGTGTCAGATTTTTATATCTATAAATCAAATCAAATTAATAAAATTCGGATATTTCAACCTCGGGTTTTTTCGATAAAGTATTCATACAAATGTATAATTAACTTGTGCTTCAAATATTTCTCTAGTCCTATCAAAATACAATTATTTAATATGTTTCTTAAGAAAAAAAATAACACAATATATGAGATGAGTGACAACAATAAAATATTCAACAAAAAATAATAATGGAATCGTATGTTATATTGCAAATTAATAAGTCATAATGAAAATGATCATAATTTAAAAGTACTAAATCATGCTAAAATAAGTCTAGTAAGTATTAATTAATTATATGACTAAATATTTTTGAAAAATTAAAATTAACTTATGTATTTTAATTGTCTAAACTAATACAAAACTAAAGAACAAATATTCAATATTATTGTCATCCTTAGTGTTGAATTGATTTTTTTGTTAGCAATTAGTATTAAGTTGATTTTGATTTAAGCTTTATTAGAGTTACTAACATTTATGGACTATAACCTTTATTGGACTATTCAAAATTCTAGGTTTCAAACTTGAAATAATATGTTAAAAAGATAAAAACTATGAAAAAGTATAAGAAATATTTAGAAATTAAATCAAAATAAATATTCTTATGTATAGAATAAAATTTTAAAATTATATATATAGTGTTGGTTGGCTTGGTCTTGAGTTGATATTTTAGTTAAAATCAAACTATTCCTCCAACTAATGTATAGTCAGATTTTTTTCCACGATTTGGTTCGATTTTCGGTTTGAGAAGATTTCAACATCCTAATTCCTAAGCTTCACTCTCTTTGTCTCATATTACTTGTCCATTTTTTCCGTTAGATGCCCCATCAAGAAATTATAAATAAAGATTTTTTTTTACTAATTTCCCTTCAACTCTTTTCAATACTATGTGCTTTATTTATCGATATCAAAATTAATAATGGGCTTCTGCAACTTTCATGGACTTAATGAACAGGGTGTTCAAACAGTATTTGGATTTGTTCGTTATTGTCTTTATTGATGATATCCTCATATATTCTCGGAATAAGGAAGAGTATGCGACTCATCTGAGAGTTGTTCTGCAAACTCTCAAGGATCGCCAGTTATTCGCTAAGTTCAACAAATGTGAATTCTAGTTACAGTCAGTCGCTTTCCTTGATCATGTGGTATCTAGCGAAGGAATCCGAGTGGATTATCAGAAAATAGAAGCAGTGAAACAATGGCCCAGACCCACCTCCAACAGATATCCGAAGTTTCTTGGATTTGGCTGGTTATTATAGGAGATTTGTTGAAGGATTTTCATCCATAACTTCCCCATTGACCAAGTTAACTTAGAAGAAAGTCAAATTTCAATGGTCCGATGAGTGCGAGAAAAGTTTCTCAGAACTGAAGACTAGGTTGACTATAACTCCTGTCTTGACTCTACCATATGGTTGAGACGGTTATGTGATCTATTGTGATGCATCCAGGGTCAACCTAGGATGTGTGTTGATGCAACGAGGTAAGGTCATAGCTTATGCTTCTAAACAACATAAGGTCCATGAGAAGAACTCTAAGTTATGTTTGTTCAACTTTTATACTTTGTTTAGCTATTATCTATATCCTGCATGCTCAGTACATTCTGAGTACTGACGCATACTCTGCGCTACATCCTTTCATGATGTAGGTTCAGGTATTCAGCATCCAGCATCCAGATCACGCATAGATCGGTTCTCGACCCGTATTCAGCAGCTTCAGTGGTGAGTCCTCATACTTCGAGGACAATAAACATGTCTTTAATATTCAGTCTTTTATTTTCGTTTTCAGTTTTGCTAGAGTTAGCTGGGGCATGTCCCAACAACTCTAGTCAGTAGAGGCTTTTCAGACATAGTATTAGATTCAGCTTTAGATTTGAGTTTGATCTTTCAGTTGTTATTAAATTCTTAGTACATTTTCATATATTCAGACTAGTTGGGTATTCCCCACTTTCAGTTTACCACTATTTTAGCTTTCACATAGTATCTCTTTATTCAGATTATTTTAGTATGCTTATGATATGCCTGGTTCAGGGTTAGCTTGGGGTCACTCGTGATCCTAGGTCTCATGTTTACATCAAGGGGTAGTCTCGGGGAGTGACATATTTAAAAACTTCACCAATTTACTAAACACTTTGTTTGAATTAATATTTCGACTTGAAGAGTACAAAAACTTTGTTGAGAATATTAAGGCTAAATGATCTGAAGAATATAAGAACATCATCGTTTACTAGAAATAGTGTTGTATTTGAGGTTTTTGGAGATTAAAGACTTTAAGGTTTTTTGATAATGTCATAGACAACATAGATCACGTGAAAGCTTTAGAGGAGCTTGATGAATACCAAATAAAGACATATAATATGTTGAAGGTCCATCAAAGTGAAGAGAAGGAAGAAAGTGGTCATGTGTGCAAATGGTCATCTCATGTATTCAAGGATTCATAAAAGAAGACAACCAAACAAGACCCTTATCTCATTAAGGGTAAAATTGTCAAATAAGTGTATTCTTTATTTTCTTAGTATAGATATTAGTCTTTTTTCATTTTGGAAGACTTAGACTAAGTATGTTGAATGTTGAAATTGAATGCTCTCAAATTGTAGTTGCTAATTTAGTGTTAGTTTAATTCCCTTAAGGAATTAGTGAGTAATTAGTGGTTTACTCATAGAATTGATAGTTAACTTCTTCTAGCATAATGGATCATCGGGTTACCCTCTTTGTGGATTCAATTTGATTTTCTCGTTTTTATTTGAGTTTGGGTTATTGTTGTTTGATCGGATTCAATTGAGAGGTAAAGGTATAAAGTCCTTTGTTGCTCATAAATTCAATTAGATTTCGATAATTACACATATTTTTTCTTATTTCTTTCAATTGTTTCTTCCATTCTTATCATTTGGTATCAGAGATTAGGTTTAGATTTGTTCCAACAAATCTATCTTGGTTTACAAAAAAAAAGTCCAAAAATCGTTATTGTTCTCTAGTGTTACAACAAATTTATTTATTATTTTTGACACTAGATCCTTATTCTCTAGTATTTTTTGAGTCTAGGTTTCAAATTTTATTTAATTTGGAGTTGAAGAAGTGAAATTACCATTGGAGAGTTTCAAGCTTTTTAAACTTTTCAAATTTTGATTGAGGAGAAATTGGAGGTTAATAATTATTGGGCTTTGTTCTCTAAATTGAAGGGAAGAAAATTCTAAATTTTGAGCTAATTCCGAGTTAATTTGAGTGTATTGGAATTTACTGTGTGTTCTTGATAATCTTCAAGTTGTTCTTGAAGAAGAAGAAATAAAGTACATTTGATCCATATATTCTCAAGTCAAAGTTGCTCAAAGTGTTTATTGGTCCATTTGTGGAGATTTGAATAAAAATCAAAATTCAAAAAAAAATTAATTTCCAAATTAAAATAAAAATAAATAAATTCCACGTGGACAACCACATCAGTAGTTAACAAAGTTAACTGCCAATGCAGCAGCAACACAATAACCACGTCAATGACAGCTCAGTTGTGACTGTCACATAGAGAGGTACAACTATCACCTGCAGTGTGGGGTACAAATTTAGAGAGCAGGATTTTGGTTTCAGTCTTAAATTTTGGCTAAGTATGGGAGTATTTTGGCCCTAAAAAATTTTCCGAGTGTCCAAATTCACTTCTTCTTCTTCTTCTTCTAAACTCATTTTTGTTCTATTTCTCAACTATTTAACAATTAATTAACATCTTTAATTACTTGTTAACTATTTTTTAATCATCAAACCATTTTTTGATCCTTAAAATTAAGTAACAACAAGTAATTCTTCTACTTTTATTACTAGTTTGTTTTGAGTCCGAATCTTTTGCTGCTTCATTCTTCTACTTTTCTCATCTTAATTCGTTGATAACCTTCTTGATTCAAGTCCGTTAGATTTTATTTGGATCGTCCTTCTTTCAAGAGTCAAAAAAATTCACTCTACCACAAATGATAGGTGACCTTGAAATTGTTGGCAAACCTAGTTCACTATCAATTTTTAGATGATGCCATAATAGGTTAGTTGAGAGTTCAAATAAAGAGTGACGTGATGATTTTGCTACTATCTTGTTTGTTAAGTTTTATAGGTATGATGGAAGGTTCATTACCATTTTGCTATCAAGATCCTCGTACTATGAGCGCAATTGGGTTGTTTGCTTAAATACACGAAAATATTGAAAAGGTCGTTAAATTAGTCACCGAGATGGAACCCGATGAGTTGGAAAAACTATTGAAGGATACTACTCATCATGATGAAAAACCTAATGAGTTGCACAACCAAGGTGAGGATACTTCATGTTATGAGCTACAAGGTAACAATGCTAATTCTTGCACTTTCTTAACCTTAAAACTTCAATGTGTGTCTAGTATCCAATTGAGTATAAGTGATAGCTTGATTTCATGTGAGCTAAATGATTCTTTGCCACATAGTGATAATGTATTTGTTGTAAGTGTTCATACACTAGTTAATTCTATTAATGACCGAATAGATTCTTCTTGTAAGATCAATTTGTGTCCACCTAGTGTTGACACTTGTGCCTTGAGTGATATTACATTGTCATGTAGTTCTTTGCCATGTTTTGATAATGTACATATTAAGAATGTGGATACACTAGTTGATCCTATTGATGACCAAATTGATTCTTCAAGTAAAGTCAATTTGTGTCCACTTAGTATTGATACATGTGCTTTAATTGATAGTTCATTATCAAGTGATATTGGTGTTGATCAACTTTTGTGTAATAATCCTTTGTTTGATGTTGACATCACTAATGATGGTGAAATGCATAGTAGTGTGTCTTGGCATGATATAATTGTAATCTCTCTTGAAGGTTACCAAGTGATTGAGAATCCACTATGGTATAATGACACACTTTCCAAAGATGGAACTCTCTTCTTGGAAGATGATAGTACATCTATTAGAGGGGTTAGTGTTCAAAATGAAGAGGATGTATATTCTCTAATGAGCCCTTCAGTCTTGTGTGACCCCATTCTTGATCAAGGTCTTAATGTTTGTGGATCAAAGTGTGATTCTATATATGGGCACACATTGGATGAAGTTTATTTATGTAACACCTTTCTTTACTATTTGTTTGCATATGATGATGTTCACACTTTTAAGTGGAGTGTGATATTGGAAAATAAGAGTGTCAACCGATAAAAAAGGGTGTACTTGATCCATGTTCATGGATTTCATTTCCAATTGACCCTGGTAATGAGTTGAACTATTGCATTTGTTTAGTGATGCTTGGTCAAGATGACAAGCACAATTTGGAGGAATTTGTTGGCACTTTTCCCTGTGATGGAAAGTTCTTTTTTAGGGTTTACAATCCACTTGAGGGACCTACGTTGTGTATGGGGAAGGGTACTTTTCTGACCCCCTTTCTTTACTACCTCTTTGTGTATGATCTTGTTTATTGCGCATCTTATGATGGTATGAGTTATTTGTCAAGAGAAGACGAGAGTTATCCTAAATTTATCATGTTGTGTTTGTGTGTTTCATCTTGTGATGTAATGAGTGCTAGGATCTTTGAACCTAGTTGTGATCTTGCATATAGGAACACCTTAGATGAACCCAATGTACATGACACCTTTCTCTACTATCTCTTTGCATATGAATAGTCTCATATTTATCTTAAATGTGCATGACATTTGGGTTGGGGTTTCATTGAGGTATATACTTGTTTGTATGACCCAATTATGTGGATCTTCTATCATTTTGACCCTGGTGAACGTTTGGGAGTAAGTGAGTTTGTAGAAGTGTCATCTTTTTGGTGGTAACCTTTTGATGTGCGTAATAGCCAATTTCCTTGTGCTTCATGTATGGACTTAATAGTTATTGTTTACATCCCCATTCTATTCAAATAAGGCGAAACGTCGCGGTGACTCAAAAAATAATCAATTGAGTCGATTTTAAAAGAATTTTAAAAATAAACAAATTTTAAAGGAGTCGCCACCTAATTTTAGGAGAAAACTAGGAAACCATTAAATGATCTACGAAACCAAGAGATTCTAGGTAAGGGGTTCAGGTTATTCCGAAGGGAAGGGGTAAGGCATCCTTCGAAATTCACAAATGTGGTTTTCGACTGAATTCATTTTTTTCAAATTGAGGAGGAGATAAAAATAGTATACAAATATAACAAACATGCAATATACACAAGTAATAAAGTAAAACAAGTAATAAGAGAAATTACCTAATATTTGCCTATCGTCAACAATAACACAATAATGAATAAAAAATTATAATTCAAATTCTATTGAAATAGCTTCAATGGGAAGGACATCGGGATACCTGTAAACACACTTAGTAAAAATATTAGTAATAAATAAATATGAATAAAAATAAATGAAATAAATAACTGAAAATAAAAACCCGTCTTATTAACATAGTAAAATCGACGGTAATTTCTTCATCGACCATTTTTAACAAATAAAATATATAAACTTAAACTAAATTTCCGTCTTTAAATTGGGGAGGCCTTCAAAACCGACAGAGAGATTTTCTCATTGGCCATTTTTAACTTGAAAAAAAATATAAACTTAAACTAAATTTCCGTCTTTTATAATGTAGAGGCCTCCAAAACCGACGGAGAGATTTTATCATTGGCCATTTTTAACTTGACAAAAAATATAAACTTAAACTAAATTTCCATCTTTTATAATGTAGAGGCCTCCAAAACCGACGGAGAGATTTTATCATTGGCCATTTTAACTTACAAAAACTATAAACTTAAACTAAATTTCCGTCTTTTATAATGTGGAGGCCTCCAAAACCGACGGGAAAATTTTATCATTGGCCATTAACTTGTTTCTAAACACAATTATATGAACTTAACAATAATGAGATAAAATAATAGGTAAATAATAAAATGGCAACAAACAGTCACAATAATAATAACCAAATATAACAACATAAATGACTTAAATAACAAAAATGGAACGAAGGCAGACAAAATAAATAATAATTAAAAAAAAATCAACAGCAACTCAAAAAGCTAACAATAACAATATGACAAGATTGATGAAATAATAACCAAAACAGTAACACGATTTAATAGAAATTCTTAGAAATGCATAGAATCAATTTTAATAAACTATAAGCTGCCAAATATGAACAATATAAAGCAACAATAAATAAGGGAGTAAAATATATAATAAGATAGAATTAATAAATGGATCTCAACTAAAAATGAAATAAAATACCAACAATATTAAATGAACTTCAATCCAGAAAGCTTCCAGAAAACATCGACAAGACAAAAAAAAGAAAATGATAAAAAAAAAGAACAGTATGAGGCAATGGCAATAAAAAATTAATAACTACTACTCCAATCAACAAATGAACCAAACAAAATGAAATATTAACAATTAAAGTTATAATCTTAAACAAAACAAAAATAACGAATAAAAATAGTAAAAATAAACAACCCACTCAATATTGAATTTATAATAAAGCTAACAAAAAAAAAACCCACTAAACACATAACATTTTATACCTACTTTATAATAAATAACAGCAAAATAGTAACATTAAAAACAATATTAGTAAATGACAATATCAGTAAACAAAGCAAAAGGTAAAAAAAAAGAAAAAGAAGTCAAACCTTGATATTTCAACGAAGAGAAAGGAACGGAGGACCAGTTTCGGAGTTTTGATTTCGCCCGGTTGTTGTCCGGCGGTGTTGGCATTGTTGTTGTTGAGTGTTTGCTGGAAATGGGTTTGAAGTTGAGGGTCTGATTCGTAGAGATTTGGTGGTTGTTTTGTGGAGAAAAGGGAGCGTTTGAGGCGGCTGTTCTCCGGCATTGTTAGTTCGCCGGAGAAGACGAAGAGAGTGAGGGTGAGACATTGGACAGTGGTGTGCGGTGGTGTGGAGGTCGAGGGTGTTTTCCGATGGGGGTTTTGGAGGCAGTGAGGAGAAAAGATGGTGGTGCTCCTTTGGCGCCTAAGAGTTGGAAAAGACTC
>JAJOOS010030858.1:0-17267 GCA_029582725.1 Solanum chiquidenum
TTAATAATCATTAATAACAATATGCATCATCGTTTAAAACCCTTTTTATGCAAGAACCCATGCTAGAATCGAAATTAGGACTTTAGGATTTTTGAAGAACTTTGAAATACTTTGAATTAACTCTTTGATTGAAAAAGAAATCAAAGATGAAGAGTCCCCATACCTTAATCATCAAGAACCAAATGAAATTGAAGAAGAAATAAATAGCCACCATCAACCCTAGCTTCATCTTTCATCTTGAGCTTCCATGGGGTTCTAGAGAGAACCATTTTGAAAGAGGGATTTTGATTTTTTGAAGAATGAATTTTGGTCAATAAAAAGGGCTTTATAATTGCTAGAAAAGACAAAGAATAATAGAAACTCAACTTAGGAAAAGAATTAGGGGCCCACAAAGTTAAACTTAAAAGTTTTCCCTAAACTCGTCTAAGCTCGTCCTTTTGGACAGTGCTTCACTATTTTGGGCATAACTTTTTACTCCAAGCTCAGAATTGGGCAAACTCGGTGGCGTTGGAAAGAGGACTCAGAGACCTTTAATTGGATAGGTAAAGGTCTACCTAATTCATTTTGAGCTAAAAGATATGACCATTTAAAGTTGACCCTTACAACTCACTAGTTCAAATGACTAGTTTCTGGACGTCACGGTCATTTCTCATCATTTCATCAAGTTCTCAACTCCAAACTCACATGTGAGGCTCTAGTTTCACTAGTTCGTTTTAGGGTCGTTACAATTCCCTCATTGAAAAAGAATATAGCAAGAGACGAGAGATAGTTGTTACAAATGAGCAGTATGTTTTGAAGATGCTTAAACTACCATCAATATAGAGATATGGTGAAGTATTGACATTTCTCTTCTAACTGATTACTCAGTATGGAGCATACAACTGTTACTCTATGAGAAGATCTTGCAGAAAATGATGGTGCTTTTCGAGAAATGTTGAAAGATGATAAACCTATACTTGGCTTATGTGACGTTAGAATCTCAATCTATAAATATATTGGACAAACTACTTAATGTTTTTATAATAAACTGAGTATAGTTGTTGTTTCAAATTTGAAACAAGCTCTTGTCCCATTAGGCACTTTTGAAATATCTACTATTTCCATGAGTAGCGTCTTGATCAATCCACAGTTTCAAAAATCCACGGACCTGGTACATTACATTAATCACACATATGTTCTGCAATGTTATTTAAACCCGATTATCACAACTAATGTACATACTATACTTTTTCATTGTAGGCAGGTTACTTTTAAAGTCTCTATAAGATGACACAATTGTTCTATTATCATTGTTGGGGTATTACATACTAAAATTCCTAAGTTCCCAAAACCTTTGCATCGAGCACATCTCACTCAAAATGGGTGATACAGTTAACCAATCTCATCGAAAATACAGACGTGAAATGGTAAAGGCCGAAATTAAAGATTTTATGGTATCACCAAGTAAGGAAATGAGAAGAGCCATAGAAGTTCTGTTGGTATATATTATGGATGGATTGCTAGCTGATTCACAACTACATACTATCCTATACTTCTACTCTCTAAAAATAATAACCATTTTAATATCCAAAATATAATCACAAATATGGTATATTGGCGATGTGCATGATTGTTTGTACAAGTTCAAAGAAACAATTGTAGACATACTCAATAAAGATGGGCCGTAGTATTCGTCTTGCAAAAAGTGCAGCAAAAAAGTGAAAGTTTTAGAACATATTATCTTGTAACAATTGCAACAGTGAGAATGTAGAATATGAAATGAGGTTAGACTTAGTAAAAACTCGATTCTACATTTACTAATTAGAAAACAAATTAACTTTAACTTTTAAATGACTCCCCTTTTTAAACAGATACTGCTTACGACTTCAAGTTTGTGGTGGAGACCAACGTGCCCGAGTTATACTATTTGAAGCGGCTAAATATTTACTAGGTTGTAGCATGAAAGACTACATAGAATCGACCTCAGTAAAAATATGAACTGTATTTATACCTAAACACCTTAACGCCCAATGGACTACGCCACATAGGTACGTTGTCTAATTCATCCTAACTTTTACATTTATCTTATTGTGATTCTTCATAGCACAAAAGAGAAGAAAAGAATCACCCGATTACATATACATAACAATTGATGATTCAGTTAATTTTATACATTAGGTTAGTTTTGAAAGAAAATGCGCCCATCATGCTGCTGAGAAAACTGGACCCCTCAAATGGCTTATGCAATGGACATGGTTCATTTGTAGAGGCTCTGACGAGAATGACATACATGCATAAAAAATAACAGGTCAATATGCCACAAACCAGGTGTTTACTCCAACAATACAACTATCACCCCCCTCCCTCCCCTCGCTAAAATGAAGGATACCCTTTCAAATTTATTCGGAAACAATTTCTAATACGCCTATGTGTTTGCAATGATGATAAATAAAGCTAAAGGTCAAACGATGTCAATTGTAGGACTATACCTACCACAACATGATTTCTCGCATGGCAAACTATACGTTGAACTATCTAGAGGAATATCTATGCCAATAAAAAAAGTGCAGGTCATGACTGAACAACCAAATTGATGCATCGGGACATATACAAGAAGTACTGTCTACAAGAAAGTTTTAGGTGTCATTTGATTAATACCAAAATTGTACGAAATTAAATAGGAAAAAGCATACACCACAAATGTAGCTAATGAAAATTATATCGGATGAATTCTTAGGTTTGGTGGAAGAGGAGACGATATGAAAAACACCAGACAGCTACCACAAAAGACATTATTTTGTGTATATAAAGTTATTCAAATACAGGGTACACTGATTTTCAAATCATAAAAGGTAACATACAGTTCATGACACAACATAACTAAGAGGACAAACTGTTAATTCGTGCACAATTACTTACTAACAAATTGCAAATAGATTGGCCATTTACTTAGTATGACGTAGTGCAATATTAAAAATCTATTGATATATTGAAAGCTTAAAATATACATAAAAAGATAAAATATCTCGTGTATAGGGATCTCAGGACTTAACATACACGTGCGACACACGTGCATTGAATCTAGTACTATCTTAAAAGCATAAACTCCTAAATTAAATGTTAAATTACTATAATACCCCTAATAAAAAATACTTAATTTATTTTAGTTATTAATTTAATTATTTTTATTATATTAAAAGTAGATACTCTTTCATATTAAAGAGTTGTGACTTTTTCAAGGGGTTGTGACTTTTTTGACGGGTTTTGACATTTTCGATGAGTTGTGACTTTTAGAAGGGTTGTGATTTTTTCAAAGGGTTTTAATTTTTTAAAGGGTTGTGCCTTTTCCGATAAGTTGTGACTTTTGCAAAAGATTGTGACTTTTCCGATGAGCAGTGACTTTTTCGAAAGGTTGTAACTTTTCTGATAACGCACAATTAACACCTATTTATACTACTATTTGTTAGCTATAAATAGAGGGGCTTTCTCTCAGTTTTAAACTACGATTTTTTTAAAGTTTTTTACTCTTCTTCTTCTTAAATAATCTCAAGGTTATTTGCAACAGTTGATTAAGTTCAAAGTTCAACAAAATTTGAGGTACCACATAAGAAAGAATTGGTGAACAAATTGTAGCAAATCATTCATAAATTCACACTCGTATTTTTCTTACGATTTTCATGAGTTAACAGTGATGAAAAGTTGTGGAAAGACAATAATAAACAAATATGAAAATAGTCACATGATTTGGGTTAGATATTTCTTCTTTATTTTTTTTAATTATTTTTTTTACCCTCCAATGAAGGAGTTTTTTTCTAATTTTGCTAAAACAACGGGCATCAATGTAGTCTATTGAATCATTAGTTTTGATTTAATTCCACTATTTCAAAAATAGATTTTCACTTTTACTTATAATATGATAATATAGTCATGATAATAATTTTTTTTAATAGATATGTAAGTAAAAGTGAACGGAGAAAGTAAAGTGGTAGTGGCAAGATATTTTAATCAAATGAAACACTATAGTGAATATAGCATGATCATATATTTTCGTCTTCCTTCTTCATTGGTTATGTATCATTCCATATATTTTTTTAAATACTTATATTGAGTATGGAAATTTTTATGTATGAATTTCCTGTTATTTTGTGTTCATTTTAATTTGAGAAAATGGTATGTCACAAGATACACTCCTTGCTATCTATATAAAATAGATAAGTAAATAGTGATTAATAATAAAATAATCTTAAATCAACTTACAGATTCTATAAACAATACTTTAAATTTTATTCATCTATTAATTTTTATTATTTAAAAAGTTTAATATTTTATATCACGATACAACTTCTATAAGATACTAGATACTTTCATTAGACAACAAGTAAAATATATATTGTGTATAAAGATAAAAGTTTGAAATATTTATGGTAATCCTTATTAGTGTCATGCACATACTAAATTTCAAGTATGAATATTTAAGAGAAATTATACTTAAATGGTGTCCATAATTTATGTTCATAACCTCAAGAGGAAAGACTATTGGTGACATTTTTTGTATTGATATTTTCTTACAAAATTTAGTAAAAGTAAAAAATAATACTACTAAAGAAATTTTACTTTCTCCCCATATTTAAACTTTGAATGTATTTTGAAATGTTTCAATGATAGCTGGTCATTTTGATCTCAAAATACAAGTAACTCTATGATAATTTGTATTAATCATTTAAAAGCACTTGTCCTATGTTCTTTAAACTATAATTATTTACTTAAAAAATTTAATTTAGTACTATTAATTCTATTTTACAACATTGTATACTATATATACAGATACACGTGCAACACACGTGCCGTGAAACTAGCATTTTTAAAGATGCAACATTCAAAGCGTATTAAAAGATATGTGTACTATTATTCCTTCACTGGAATTTTTTCCCACAGGGTTATTTCCTCAAAAGGTTTTACCGAGCCATATTATCTATGAACATCCAAGGGGGAGTATTATAAAATAATATATTTTGGATGTCCACTACACTAAGAAATTACTACATTACTTCCCTCCATTATGAAGATAACCTCCACCTTTATGATCATTATTCTTGTAACATTTCACCTCCATAATGTCCTCCATTATATTTATGTTTAATGTCATGTTTATGACTAACCTTTTGTATGCCTCTATGTTACACTATAAATAGAGGCATAAGGGTTCATATTGTATAAACTTGAAGATTTGGTGAACATTTGAAAGAAAGAAAGTTATCATATATTGTTCCTCTTGTCTTATATTCTTCTTGTCTTCATCTTTTTATTGCTCTTTTGTTCTTATGTTTTACAACAATCTTTTTTTAAGTTAACATTGTATATTAAATTTTAAATGTGCCTGCTTCGGTGTCTTGCATATTTATGATAATATGCACAACATTTACTAACCAATAAAGTAAGAAAAAAATGGCATTAGCAAGTATGCAAGGTGCGATTTATTAGTAAACTAAGATAAGAAATGGATTGAAAAAATCAAACATGAATAGAGAATAATCTTGTATATTATATAGCATTAATTATGAGTTTTAGTACAAGTTCTATACTTTAATAGCCAAAATGAATAAATATACATTCTCTCTCTCTCCTTCTCTTTTCTTCTGTCTCTTTCTCCTTCTCTTTTCTTTTGTCTTTCTCTCTTTCCTTCTTCTCTTTTCTTCGGTCTTTCTCTCCCCCTCTTTCTCTTTCTTAAATTTCAATTATTCTATGTTTGGCGAAGAATAACATTTTTTTTTGTTAAAGATAAAAAATATGAAGTTTTTTTTGACATCATTAATAAAATAAATAAATAAAAATAACAATTGTTATTGTCAAGACCTAATTTGGGACCATGACTGATGCTAAGGAAAAGAAATCCAAAACAAGCATTAATAAAATTCTATGAAAAATTGGGCAATGTTTCCTCTATTTTTGGGCTTATCCAAATTTTCCTGTCTCATTAATCAACTACATAGTTAACAACCTCTCCAAATCAAGGCACAATATCCATCCACAATCTCTTGACACACAATAATACTAATTCATCTCCAAAAAAATGGAAAGAAGTTTAACACTAGTCAGACGTCTAACGAAAATGAAAGAATACAAATGACCCAAGTAAAAGAAGTGACTATAGAGTGACTCTAAGAGTTCAAAGGAAGGTTCAAAACAAATAAATAAGCTTGCTACCCATGCAAACAAGTGCAGGGCTCACCATAGAATGTTAGCTTGCTAGCTCTAGTTAGTGAAATTCTCATCAACATCGGAGAATGAGATGCTAGCTTAGTGAGTAATAACACCTAATCAAAACAATTTTAATGAGGGACGAGTCAGAAAACATGCTAGTATGATAATCAAAATCATGAAATAAATGTCATTTCAGAAACGATAACAATATTCCATCTTATTTGTTCATGTTGACAAAATCAATATAAACATTTAGCAATAAACTCATAAAACCATTTTCATATCAAATTTTTATTTGGGAGGTTTCCAGAAATTAATCATGTAATCAGTGTGACCTTCTTCTTTAAGATATAACCAATAACAATGAACTCCTCGTAAAACAGTCAAATATTCATATCGGTAGATTCCTACTCGAGGGATATCAGTAACAATATGCTAGTTCTATCTTCACACTAGCGAGGACTATATCGATAAGTTATAACTACAAGACGCACCAGGTCTAACGAACCCGCCATTGGCTACAAAATTCATCAAGGTCTACTCTCATTTGTATTTTTTAAAAACACTAAAAGCATTTCAAATGGTAAATGTCATTTAAGTTCTTATCAAATCATAAATATAAAACTTTAACCAAAAACATATGTCAAAATACTTATTCTCAAGTAAGTAACAAAATATTTTCAATAAAGGTAATCCTATTTCAACTATCAATGAACATTTCTTATACAGTTAGAACATCTCGAATAAAAATCTCAATATCATAAGACTTGTCCCACATGCAAGTTCCAAATATTCGGCAACACATTCACTTTTAAACCACGTGTAAATCATAAAAGTTATAAAATACAACTGTGGTAAGATTGCTACTCACAATACTCGTGTTGAATTAAAAAACTCATCACCTCAAGCAATCTATAAGACTTCTTCGATCAATCTATAATCACATCATAATGATCTCGTGTTACTTCCCTTATTTAGGATAATTCATACTACATTAAGATATTCATCCCACAAGGTTCCATGACTGAATCTTAATCTGCCAATTTATATGTAATTAGTGCCCCAGATCACGCAAACCAACCTCATTGATGAGTATTTCACACTACAATTGTAACACCCTAAAAATTTACTCCCTTTGTCCCATTTTATATGAGGTAGTTTGACTCGGCACAAAGTTTAAGAAAGAAAGGAAGACTTTTAAAACTTGTGGTTTAAAATGAATAATAGAAATTTGTGTAGCTACAAATCATTTCATTAAGGGTAAAATAGATATTTTAAAGTTAAATGGTTACTTAATATAGAAATGTGTCATTATTTTGTAACTGACTAGAAAGGAAAGTAAGTCATATAAATTGGGACAGAGGGAGTATAAGCTAAGGTCCGAAGAATTCTTCATAAGTGTATAGGGTTGTACCGGATGATTCTCTATTGTGCATAAGTGTTAAAGTCAACTATATAGTGTAGGAGGATATTGAAGATGAATTAAGGTAATAATAATCCTCTAACCAAAAGTTGAGTGTAAAGTTTCCTTATCGATAGATTTTCCATATAAGATTTTACTTGGGTTAACTTAAGACGACCATATATCTTTGACAATGAAGAATTAGGTGGCCTATTACCTACAAAATTAAAGGTCTATGAATCTCCTTTCAAACTCCACCAAGTTTGCGTCATTTGGAGTTTAGAGTAGAGAGCTATTGTAATTTTACTAAATGATACCGTGCAATTCAATTTTGACCAATGGGAAAAATTCTAAAAAGAGGTACATTTCTTGTCCTTATACCACTAGGAAAACCTTAAAACTATTTTCTTAACTTCTACAAAGCTTTAAAAAATCATATTGCCATCTTTTAATTTCTTCTTTTCCTCTCTCAAACCCTAAAGAAAATATTCTAAGGAAAATCAACGCATAAGACTTCCAAGCAAGATTCTCTTAAATATGTTTCAAGATTATTCTTCAAGGTACATCTATCCATCTATCCATCTATCCATCTATCCATTCATCCAACCATCCATCCATGTCCATCCACATCCATCCATCCATCCATCCATCCATCTATCTATCTATCTATAATTATATATACTTATATTATATTAAATGCATACACCTCTTCACATTGAATGATTGTGACTTTTCATATAGGTTGATTCAGTAAAACGACTTGATTTCACCTAATAATAGATTGGGTAAAATCTTTTTGAAGGGAAAATCATCAATTTTTTGTGTCTTGTTTGATTTGTGGGGAATTCTGAGTACCCGGGGTGTTTGAATTGTTGTGTGTAGCCTAAGATTGTTGTTTAGCTTTTCTTAATTGATTGTTCTTGAAATCTCGGGGAAAAAAACATAATTTGGGTTAAAGGGGCTATTGAATGCCTGTTCAGCGAGCTCTATCGAGCTCGCCAAGGTATTCACCATATCAATATTTGGTCCCCAACTCGCATGTTTGTGTGAAAATCTGCCAGTCATCCCAACTAATTATAGTGAGATCTTTGTGGCTTGCCAAATGTGTTTGGTGAGTCGCTCATTGGTAATTGAGCTCGCCTTTTTTATCCAAATATCTGCCAGGAACCTCTGATCATTTTAGTGAGGTACCTTGTGCTTGCCAAACCTTCTTGGTGGGTCGCCGACCCAGTTTGGTGAGCATCTGACTATATTTTTTTAAGCTTCAATTTTCATTTATTTTCACTAACCCTTCTCCCAATATGAGTAGTTTGTGCTATGTAATGTAGGAATGACTCATTGTTAGGTACTCGTAAGGAGGGACACTTCTCTAGATGCTTCTACACCCTGAAGAAGGCAAACAGGGGTAGTAATCTTAGAACCAAGTGAATGTCTACAACCTACTCAATGCAAGTCTGAGCGTATGAGTGACCTAGTCTGAGCGTATGAGTGACCTAGTGAATGTCCACAACCTACTGTTCCTACTATGATCTTCATAGCCATTCAATGTCCTTGCTCATATATGGGCTGAGATGGCAGGGCAAGATACTCTATTGACTTATTATTGGCTTAGACGGGATATCCTTACCACTTAGGTTGAGGAGCATGAGAAAGTTGAGGCTAGTTCTGAGGATGTGACAACTTTAAAGGGTGATATTGATGGGTTGAGGAAAGATGTGGATGAGCTTAAATCCAAAGATATCTCTATACTTTGGGGTGATGTACCCCTACCCAATGCTCTAGAAACTAAGTTCTTTCACATCTAGTGCTGATGTTGTTGGGCCACAAAATAATGCAACACAAGTTGATGATTATTATGATGAGTCCTCAAAGACTGATGAGGAGGATCTTGAGAGGACTGAGACACACGAGGAGGCTGACACATACGCTGACTTGGCAGATTTGGACAATACATTTGTTCTGACTACCATAGAAAACTCTCTCAAAACAATTTTGTAGTCGGATCAAGTGGGATTCACCCTTTGGTGCATGTCTCCACTAGTGATGCACTGGGCATTAATGCACTAGTTGAGGCTACTCCCGTGAGCCAGAGTTCTCCCACGAATTAGCCCGACAGGGGATCCTTCTACTCACTCCCCATTGTTGGTTTTCTTTTGTTTTTCTTAGCATTTAGGACATTGCTTCTTTCTTTTTATAGGGAGAGGGTGCTTTACTAGTTGTTTCATTTTGGTTGTATTTAAGTTGTTTTGAGACACTTGTATTGGATCTCTTTTGGGTTGTACTTAAATAGATGATGATGTAGTATTAACTTCTTAATTTTATTATTAGTATATTGCTTAGTTTTTGGTTGTGATTTGTCTCTCCCTATGATGTTGAAAATTTGGTTGTTGGTTGATGTTGAAATGTTTGCATGCTTGTCTTGAACATTTGAGTGTCGATCGTGATCAACATCAATGACTTGAATAGTGCTTTTTATTAAAAATGTGCTTATATAGGTTCAAAGAAAATTTAAGTTGCATAATTCTTGCGTGAACTCTTAATGTCTAGATGTGACTACTTTAAGTATCGATTGAGAGACTTGCAATGATCGTTGCACACAATCTAGGTTTGTAGAGTTATGTTCGGAAGAGTGTTTGAGTGTCATGTGTGGTTAGGTAATACTTGAAATTAGTGCATTGTGGATACCTAGAAGTAGTCTTGTTGGTCTGATTGTTTGATAATTGTGAATGTGAGAAATGACCTTAGGCTCTATTTTTGAGTGTGAGCCTGGTTATTAAACCTATGTTGTAACCACATTGTGAAATTTTGTACCAAGATTGACATCATTTGAGCCCAACCTTTTATTTTAGAAATGAAACGAGCCTCTAAGCCTCAACCGGTTGTGTTATATGACCTTTCATTCACACCCAAAATATTCTTGAAGCATCGGTTTTTATGAATAACCAACTCAAGCAAAAAACCTAAGTTAGGGGTGCGGTAAGATAAAGAAAAAAAATCTGAGTGAAAAGGTTTTGAATCTCATCCTTGCATCCGTTTGGCAAAAATATGGAACCCCTTTATATAGAAAAAAGAACAAAAAAGAGAAAAAGAAATAAAAAAGTTTTGTTCTATCAAAGGATCAAGTAGCACCCTCAACTACTTGATCCTCCAAAGAACCTCCACAAAAGAGGCTTCTTTGTTTCTCAACTTTTGGACTTGGTGGTCTAGAATCTCAATCAGAATCTCTTAATAAGAGAGACTTTCTTTCACACAACACTTTCTAAAGGCACAAGTGAAGTAGAATCACCAATACAATTATTCAAAACTGAAACATGAAATACCGGATGCACCGATGCCATATATGAAGGCATTTCCACTTAAATCAATTTCATCTTAGAACATGGGTTAAGCATGGATACACGTAAATTCATCATAAAAGCATAGAGTTAACTCAATTCATGCACAAGAGATTATAATTCAATCAATTAAATCAATAATCAACTGAACCCATAACATAGAAGAAAAACCCTAACTCAATTGATGATTTCTAACTTTGAAAAGTAAGAGAGTTTGGGAACTCCATGAATGAAAGGAATCCATGGATGAAAAATATCATACATTGATTCCAATTGATTAACTTCAATGGTGGAATTGGATACTTGGCTTGCAAACCCTAGCTTGAACCCTTCTTCTTCAAGCTTTCGAGAGAGAGAAATATTTGGGCGGAAAACTTGTTCTTCATTTGTGAATTTGAGAGAATGATTTTCAATTAGGAAATTTTGGAGTTAAATCACTTATATAGGGGTTTTCGTGAAGGGTAAGACAACATGGTATTAGGCTAGACTAATTAGGAAAAGACCCAAAAGCCCCTCAAAATAATAACTGCCGACCCAGATGGTGATCTGACTGACGGTCCATAGGTCAAACCACAGACTGTCCTATTGGGGCGTCGTTTGGATCAGAGGCTTGGCCCTGAGGCCCTAGATCGGCAGACCTCATCCACATACCATGGTCCAATCGACAGTCTGTTGATCCCTGCCTTGGATTTTGACCTTTTGATCCTGAGTTTTCTCTAAGTCTAGGACTCACCTACAAACCCTATCTACGGCTCATTGATTGAACGACGGACCATCCTGTTGGACCATAGAAAAACTACTTAAACTTGATATTTTTAAAAAACTGAGTTGGCAAACCATGGGCATACCTATGGTCCGTGTATCAGACTACGGACTGTCGGTGGCATCCTCGGTCTGGCACCTGATTTCTTAAAAGCTGAAATTTTTACCCTTTTTGAATCCTTGGTGTTACATTATTTCCCCTTTGGGATCATTCGTCCTTGAATGAGATTCAAGACATCATAAGGAGGGTAGGAACTTAAACCTAAAAGCCCAACATGAATGCAATCACATAAATGCACATATCCATGGAGGAAACATCATTTCCAAGCTAAAGCATGTTCAAAACATCATATCATAAAGTCTATATGCAATTCATACCCAAATGCACATAAACATGTAAAAATCAATAAAATTGACTTATTTTCTCAAAACTTAAGCTTTTCATGAACATCATAAATGAGGAAATCATGGGAATATCTAAGACACATGACACCAAAAGAGTAAACCATAAGGAACTCAATACCTCAAGTTAGAGTAGGGGTAGAAGGAAAGAGATAAGGATATACAACATCATATGGGCCTCGGCCTCCCAAGAAGTGTGCTTATATAGGTTCAATGGAAATTCTGGTTACATAATTCTTGCGTGAACTCTTAGTGTCTAGATGTGACTACTTTAAGTATCGATTGAGAGACTTGCATTGATCATTGCACGCAAGCTAGGTTTGTAGAGTTATGTTCGGAAGAGTGTTTGAGTGTCATGTGTGGTGAGGTATACTTGAAATTAGTGCATTGTGGATAACTAGAACTAGTCTTGTTGGTCTGATTATTTATAATTGTGAATGTGAGAAATGACCTTAGGCTCTATTTTTGAGTGTGAGCCTACTTATTAAACCTTTGTTGTGACCACCTTGTGAAATTGTGTACCAAGATAGACATCATTTGCGCCCAACCTTTTTTTTTTGGTAATGAAACGAGCCTCTAAGCCCCAACTGGTTCTGTTATATGACCTTTCATTCACACCCAAAATATTCTTGAAGCATCGATTTTTACAAATAGACAACTCAAGCAAAAAACCTAAGTTAGGGGTGAGGTAAGCTAAGAGAAAATAATCTGAGTGAAAAGGTTTTGAATCTCATCCTTGTATCTGTTTGGAAAAAAGATGGAACCCCTTTATATAAAAAAAGAAAAAAAAGAGAAAAGAAATAAAAAAGTCATGTTCTATCAAATAATGCAAAGGTTATTTTATTGAATAGTTGAATAAAAGGGGTCTCCAATGAGCTGAACAAGAAAAATAATGTTTTGACAAGAATGAGAATGAATCCCATGTTCAAAATGAGGAAAGAAAAGAATAAGAGGTGAAATTCTGGAAATGCTTTAAGAAGGTGGAGTCACTATAAACCAAAATGATTAAACCATGCCCTTCAACCCTGTTATAAGCCTTGAAATACATTTGTGGTTTTACAAGAGCAAATTCATTGATCAGTTGGAAAATACGGGCAAGCATATTGGTAGAAACATACATGTTTTTTCCTTTGGGAGTGTGAGAGTTTGTATTGATTCCTATAGTTTTTTTCCTTGATTAACTCTGTGTGAGCATGGAATCGTTCTAGGTGTGAGCACACTAGAATACTCTTGTTGAGCATAGTTTTGCATCTTAGTGAGCATTTGTGAGCATGAACTTTGATTGATAATGGATAGTGATCATTTGAAGCTTTTGGTACATAATTGAAAATACATGTCTTAGATGTAACTGTGTGATGATAGCACCTGTATATTAGCTCTGAAGAAGAACTATTTGTAGATATCTTTGTTAAACTAATTGATCTCTTGATTTACGTGAGAACAAACAAAAGTTTAAGTTGAAGGTCTTGATGAGTCAGATATTTTGGACTCATTTGAGGCATATAGTTCACCAAATAGTGTCCCTGATGTTGTTTTATATCTATTTCTAATGTTAAATTGTTAAATTGTAGCTATGATGACTTAAGGACAAAATAGGACAAAAAAGAGCGAAAAGAAGTTAAAAACATGAAAAAGTATAGACAATAGTAAACTTGAGGCTTACCAAGTACTTTTAGCGACTCACCAAACAAGAAACAACTAGTCAAATACTTCTCAATTTTTTTCTAAAATTTCAAAGTAGATAAGCGAGGAAAATAATTAAACATAGACTCACCAAACCTATCGGTGAGCTCTGGTGTTATCGCCGAAAGAACCTCAGAACTCGCAAAAAATGGAAATAACTTGGCGAGTAAAAGTTATACTTGGTGACTTATGGAGCAGGATTGGTGGGTTCCATCAGGTTCGGCAAAATATTTCAACACCTGAAGCCGTGAAATAAAGCTCAAAAGTGAGAAGGCACACAATTTGGCGAGCTCGACTAGCGTCGCTAAAATGCATCTTAGGTGCAATTTTTTTCAAACTTTTGGAAGGTATAATGCTTTTTAAGAGATAGAAAAAGATATACTTCACGGCTATGAACATCTGAACATAGAACATTCTAAAGATTTTGGGGGGTTTTAGCTTGTAAGACTTTGGATTATTGGATTTTTGATCTGGCTATTTTGGAATTGAAGATTCAAGATCATTTTGATTCCATGCAAAACAATTTGTTCGGTATAATTCATTTTCTTTGTAGCATGATTAGCCAAACCTCATGATTCTAGGGGTGTGCAATGTAATTGGGTACAAAATTATATGTGGGTCTTTGTGTTTGCTCAATTAAATATTAATTTATAATAGGTAAAATTATCTTACCATGTTTTCATGTATGATTTGAGGTTTAAAACTCAAATTTAGTTGTAGATATCTATGCTTTCTTGTGAAAGGTACTTGGACTCGATAAGTTAATTGACAATCATTGATTAAATTCAATTGTTAGTTTTTCTTGAAAAAGGAAACTTTATTGACGTAAAGGATTAGCCTTGTATGTTGCACATGTTGAGGTTTGACAAAAATCTCATGAAAGAAAATTTGGATGGATAAATGCTTATCATATTTGGTAATCTAGCCTATCTATTAAAAATCGACTATGTTGAGCAATACAATTACCCTTAATCAAAATTGATACTCAATTACAACACTCCAAAGATTCCTTTTCTTACTTGCAAAATACCCTTGTCCTTCATCAATAAATCTCATTATTGATAATTTGAGATCTTTTGAATTTATATTTATGTTAATGTTGATTAAACAATTCACAAAAGATAAGTTCACGGGTGTACTTTGTGATTGAAATCTGGTTTACAATTCCTTGTGGGATTCAACAACAACTCTTTGTTGGGTTATTTATTGCTAACGACTGCATAAATGTTGAATTATAAAACGTATATTTGAGTGTTATCAGTACATAGGAGGAACTAATAACATAACTGAAACTGGAGCATAGGGAAAAAGATCGGGGTACTTGGCCATCATATCAGATTCGGCCTCCCAAGTAGCACCCTCAACTAACTGATCCTCCAAAGAACCTCAACAAAAGAGACTTCTTTATTTCTCAACTTTTGGACTTGGTGGTCTAGAATCTCAACCAGAATCTCTTAATAAGAGAGACTTTCTTTCACACAACACTTTCTAAAGGCATAAGTGAAGTAGAATCACTAAAACAATTATTCAAAATAAAAACATGAAATACCGGATGCACCGATGCCAAATCTGAAGGCAAATCCACTTAAATCAATTTCATCTTTGAACATGGGTTAAGCATGGATACATGGAAATTCATCATAAAAGCATAGAGTTAACTCAATTCATGCACAAAAGATCATAATTCAATCAATTAAATCAATAATCAAGAGAACCCATAACATAGAAGAAAAACCCTAACTCAATTGATGATTTCTAACTTTGAAAATAGGAGAATTTGGGAACTCCATGAATGGAAGGAATCCATGGATGAAAAATATCATACCTTGATGCCAATTGCTTAACTTCAATGGTGTAATTGGATACTTGTCTTGCAAACCCTAGCTTCAATGGTGGAATTGGATACTTGTCTTGCAAACCCTAGCTTGGACCCTTTTCTTCAAGCTTACGGGAGAGAGAAATATTTGGGAGGAAGACTTGTTCTTCTTTTGTGAATTTGAGAGTGATTTTGAATTGGGAAATTTTGGAGTTAAAACACTTATATAGGGGTTTAGGTGAAGGGTAAAACGACATAGTATTAGGCTAGACTAATTAGGAAAAGTCCCAAAAGCCCCTTAAAATAATAACTGCCGACCCAGACAACGGTCTGACTGACGGTCCGTAAGTCAAACCACAGACTGTCTTATTGGGGCGTCATTTGAATCAGAGGCCCTAGATCGACAGACCTCGTTCACGGACAATGTTCCAATTGACGGTCCGTTGATCCCGACCGTGGATCTTAACCTTTTGATCCTGAGTTTTCTCTAAGCCTGGGACTCACCTACGAACCCTATCTATGGCTCGTGAATCCAACGACGGACCGTACTGGTGGACCGTTGAAAAAGTATTGAAACTTGATATTTTTGAAAAACTGAGTTGGCAAACCATAGGCCTACCTATGGTCCGTTTGTCAGACAATGGACCGTCAGTGGCATCCTCGGTCTGGCACCTGATTTCTTAAAAGCTGAAATTTGTATCCTTTTTGAATCTGAGGTGTTACTTTATCTCCCCTTTGGGATCATTCGTCCTTGATTGAGATTCAAAATATCATAAGGAGGGTAGGAACTTAAACCTAACATCCCAACATGAATGCAATCACATAAATGCACATATCCGAGGAGGAAACATCAATTCAAAGATAAAGCATGTTCAAAACATCATATCATAAAGTCTATATGCAACTCATACCAAAATGCACATAAACATGTAAAAATCAATCAACTTGACTCATTTTATCATAACTTAAGCTTTTCATGAACATACATAAATGTGGAAATCATGGGAATACGTAAGACACATGACACCAAAAAAGTAAACCATACGGAATTGACTACCTCAAGCTAGAATTGTATTGATATGAATTGGGTCTATTTCTATAAATTCAAAGTTGATGGAATTATGTGTAAAGTGAATTTTATTGATATATCCTGTGTTGTTTAATGTTTATTTATGATTAATTGTTGATAATGGTGGAATTAAGGGTGGTAAGCCTTATGGGTGAAGTATTGGTGGTTGCTTGGATTTTGGTGATTTTGGCTATATCTTTGGATTATGGTAAGAAAGCTTGAACTCTCTTTATTTAATTGATTGTTGTTGGTAGGTTGAATCCACCTTTGGTGGAAGTGTTATATCTTGTTCTTGTGTGGTATTATTGTGAATTGTAGCCATGAAGGCATTGGTGAAGTTGTTGTATAATGTTGGAATATTGTATTATTGTGAATTGAAGCCATGAAGGGCATTATATGAGTGTTATTATATTGTTGTATTATTATACACATATGAGGCTATATGTAAAGTCCTATATGAAGCTATATGTAAAGTTTGTGTGAACTATAATGTGAAGATGTTCTAATGGTATTAATGTGCTATTGTATAAAGTGTTATTATGCTAATGTGAAAGCATGTTTCTCTTGAAATGGTGATATGTGGTGATGATGGACTATGATGAGTCTTTATAAGATGAT
>JAJOOS010030859.1:0-18447 GCA_029582725.1 Solanum chiquidenum
AGGTATAATTCCTCTTTTACCCTTGTTGGTCCCACTTAATCTTGAAAAGTGTACTCCAATACATTTATTAGGAGAGAGAAAAATAAGTCTATTTTTTTGAAGGGCAATTTGGTAAACATTTCAAAGTCTTTATCTATTTATTAAACTCCGTGCCCGGTCAAATGTTGCCACATAAAATGGGACGGAGGGAGTACTATTATGACTCAATTAAAGTGTAACCAGTTGACTATCGACATTCCCAAGACAATTTAATATAAATAAATTCTATATACATAAGCTACAACGCTGTCCTATAGAATAAAGTAGGGGGGAAAAATAAAAATAAAAGAACATATAAAAATAGGTTAGGTTTAAGCACGATTTATTAAAAACTCTCACGTTAGAATAGGAATTAGCAAAAGAACAATGCTAAATGATCAGAAAATTTGGCCAGAAATTTTTAAAAATTATAATATTTTTTCTATTAAAATAAACTGTTTCCCCCCTCATTTTTTAGTTTAAAAGTATTAAAGTTAAAAGAGTAAAAATATTTAAAAGGTAAAATAACATAGAAAAAATACCATTTTGGCCAAAAAGATTTTTCCTTAGCAAAAATACAAATATTTAGATGCTCGTGTGGACATACTAATCAAGAGAAACAAAATTAGAAACAAACAAATCTCTATAAAAAATACTCAAGAGTATAATAATTCGCCTATAAATGACTTAAGATACTTCAAAGGCTCGCATGGCGAGGAAATAATTTTTTTCGAGATTAGTTGTCCCATTAATTGTTATCTTCCTTTTAATGTGACGTAAAAATAAAATTTAAGTATCTCACTAATTTATTCCAATCAAATATGAAATAAATTTATCGTAGAATTGATCTCAAAATTAGTTATTTTGTATCTATCATGTCAGACAAACCCTTACCGATAAAACTATAACTAAACCAAATCATTTTTTAATGTGATCATCACAAAAATAATTTATGTGATCGAAACAACTTTGTCATGATATAATAAAGTCAAAAATTAGAAACCAAATTAACACTGAAAACGACTTTCTATACTAGAATGGACCTCAAACCCGTTTTCAACTGACCCGGCCCACCCTAACTTCCACGTGTCATCATTATCTATATCCAAAACTAACAGCTTAATTTTATTAGCCACATTAGCATTAAATGAGAAAATAATATTTGATTTACTATTTAAAAATAAATGAAATATCTACATTAATATAAAGTAATAGATTCTTGAGAACATTACAGTTCACTGCTAAACTTACTTGAAAAATAATGCATTGTTAATTTATATATCGTGCAAATTCATGTATTATTAATTTATTTAACGTGAAAAGAGTTTGTGTATTAATTATTTGTGCATACGAATTTATTAATCTAAATTAAAGGAGATGTATCATACTTTTGACCAAAACGAAATTGGAAGATATAAGTTGTTATCATTAACGGAAAACATCTAAATTTGTTCAATTAATATTAACCATAATTACTTAATTTGTGATTAGTAAATCATCTCCAAATTTTCTTTGATTAACAAACTTTTTAAAAACGAAATAGATGGATTTCACGTGCTTAAATTCTTTGAGAGAGGAACGATAAACTTTTTATTATAATTGAAAATTATTTTGAATTTGGCTAATAAGAAAAATAACTCTTTCGTAATATTTTGGGCAATATAAATCTAAAGTTTAACAAAATGAAAAAACTATTGAATTTTATTTTCTTTGTTTAGTTTTACCTGTCACGTTTTACTTGTAAAAATCAATTCATTTTATTGATATGAAAAATCTTGCAATTTATAGTATTTTTTTAATTTTCATTTTATTCAATCATGTAAATTTAAATTTTAAAATATTAAATTACTTTAATTCAATTTAACTTTAAAATTAATCAAAAAAATCTCAAACATAATAAGTAAACAGAGAAAATAGTGTAGATCAAATTCCATTCTTTTTCATTTTCATTTTATAGTGTCTCCAAAGTAATAAACGATATAAAACATTCTTTATGTATTTTTTTTAATTAATAAGTTTTTTCTTTCGGTACCTTTACTTATCAAAAATTCAAAATTACCAAAAGAATAGGTCATAAATATTTTTCATATTATAAATTAAGAAAATATTTTTAAAAAAAAATACAAAAAGAGATTAAACTATTAATATAACATCAGATATCTTATGAAATTATTTCTACTTAACATATGAGATATTTCTTCATTTTAATAGATTATTTTGAAATTAATAATATTCATAGTAAGGAATGCATGGACATATACGTGCCAAATCTTATTCACCGACCCGATATTTATTAAATATCAGATCAATGGATAAGATTGCGTCACATGTCCCTATTTAGTCTTCCATTAGAGTGAAGGGTATATATGCTCTAGTTTTTGGATGATAGGGGCACAAATATCCCAAAAATGTGACGAAGATTATCTCCATTCCATTTACAATAGTTCAAAATATATTTTTTTTTTCTCAAATATAAATTAAATTAAATTTCAAATTTTATCTCAAAATTAAGCATAAAAAGATAAACATGACAGGTAAAATGGACCGGAGGGGCGTATAATAAATAAGTATATATTAAGTGAATCTTTATCCATTATATAATTCACCACATAATAATACAAATTCTATTTTTTTTTGTATTTGCGCATTTCTCAAGGAAAGCACCAATAAAATCCAGTGCTCCCCTTCCCTCCTCTTTCGATCGCCGGCGAACACTGACGAGCACTGAGATTAGTTTTTCTCTAGGGTTCCGGCGAGTTGTAGGTTTTTTGAATGGCGTCGGAGGATGTGGTAGGTAAGAGAAGCGAAAGTGCTGTTACTACAATCGTCAATCTGGCTGAAGAAGCTAAAATGGCTAGCGAAGGTGTTAAAGCTCCGAGTCATGCTGCTATTTTCAGTGTATGCAAGTCTCTCGCTGCTGGTGGAATCGCCGGTGGAGTGTTAGTTCTCTATCCTTCGTTTTTTTCCTTATGCTATTTTCTACTGCATATTCCTTTATTATTAGTCCTTTTTCTTTTCTCTGTTAAGGTATGAATTTGATAAACAGAAACTAAAATTTGATTTGAAGTTATACTTGATTTTGAATGTTACGAATAGTTCAAAAGAAAAAAATATCATTTGCTGTTTCTAGTTTATACTCGTTTGGTTAACAGTTTTTAGCTGATAAACAGTATTGATTACTTAGGCTTGATCTTAATTTAGTCTAGAATAACTAAAAACATAACAATAATTTGCATTCGCTGATTCCTGTGTGTACTTGTTTTTTCGTCTGTGGTATTTTTCTCTGATTTGTTTAGGAGGACTGTTGACATTAGTGAAAATTTCATATTGATGTTACATAGATTGAATTTTGTTATTACAAATAGTTCCAAATGAAAAAGTGAGCTAGGTTTGCGATTTCTAGTTTATACTCATTTCTTATCAGTTATTTCTTCTTTTTTTTCCTGTTTTTTTTGTTCTGATATGATTCTGAAGGGGGTTAGACAGGATATGGTTGCAAGGTGGTAGACAGTAATAAGAATCTCATTTGCTGTTACCTAGGCTTGATCATTTTGGAAGTTGGAAAATAAGTTTGAACAGTTGTGTTTAGCGCATATTTGTAAATGATGATATTGAGCTTTTTAATACATGATGAGATAATAAGAGTTTTTTTTTGGATCTTTTGTGAAATGAAATATGGTTTAGAGTAACAAAGAATTTTGAATATGCTAAAATTTCATTATATAGTGGTCTAGGGTGATATAAAGAGATTATTTACATTAACAAAGATGCATTTGTATAGGTGACATAACGTAATTATGCAATCACTTTTTCTCGTAAAGGCTGGCCTCTGGCATAAAAGTAGAAACAGGTAAAACGTGGATAACTCAAGGATTCTTGTTTTCTGGAATACAACCAAGAGAACGTACTTGGAAAAAAATAGAAGGAGAAGGAAGGGAAACAAGAGGCATTGGGAAGAACAATTAATATGGCTTATCTAGATAGCTGGATAAGTATATGAAATGTCAAACGCATTAACTAACAATCTCAAAAAAAAAAAAAAAAAGTAAATCCAGTTTTTTTCTTTTAACAAAGATGTGATGCATCTTAGTTGAGTTATATAGAAGCAAATAAATGCTAGTTATGCAAAGGGTAACTAGAGGTTACTGCACGTCCATAGTACATAATAGAGGCTTCCTCTAGCAACACTTAGTAGGAAACATGTTGTTTTGATATCTAGAAAGTGTTTTTCAAGTACATGACATATCTAGAGAGCATTAGTGATGGTTAGATAGAGTGCCTGTCCGGTGCCAGTGTGTCATAAGCAGGCATGTACTAATAGTTAGGACCACATGTTTATACCTACCTAGATAACCATTGTCGACTGCCTGGCATGTTACAAAAGAGTCTACTAATGAGATATCCTTTATTCCATTATCAAGTAGATTCTATCGACGGAACCTCCCACATAGATGGAGGAAAGGGGACAGGAGAAAAGGAAAGAGAAAGAAACTGTCATCACAGAAACAGGGAGAACTGCATTAAACAGACCCAATTTGAGTTTTGTTTAGATATTGGATTCTGGGAAGAAAATGAAATGAATAGAGGACTGTGGGGTACGTGGTTTTGCATGTCTTCATATGCTTTTACTTTCATGGACAATGATGTGATCTTTTTAATCTTCTCCTCTTTTTGTTGCCTGAAAGGAGAAAAGTAGAAGAAAAATGGGATCTCTCACTTGTTGCATTTCTGATGACCTCATTAACATCTCAAAATCTACTTAAAAATAACTCCTAGAGGTGTTCCTTTCACACTATCATTTTTAAAAAGGATCCATTGCATGGCGTAGTTTCATTGCTTATATAATTATTTCTTGATTTTGAGGATGATGACATACTTTATCACAACAGGTTAAATGCACTTCTTTCCTCTTTTCCCTATTTCCATAATTTTACAAGTTAAATTGTATTCTTGTGTTACAGGTCACGCACTGCAGTTGCTCCATTGGAAAGGCTTAAAATTCTGCTCCAGGTAAATATTTCAAGTGATTCGTTTCAGCTTTATTACGTGAGATTTTTCTTCTATATCGTTGCAGATTTACTCATCTACATGAAAATTGTGCCTGCAAAGTATATGAGTGATCTATATCAAGATGTATACCCAAAATTATGCATCTTTTATCATCTTAAGATAGTGATTGAGAACCCAATTGAGAACCCAATTGAGTATTTAGAACAAAATGTACCAATTAGATTTTAGTTGCATCTGAAGCATTGAACAAACTTGGCTAAAAGTGGTGAATATCAATTCAATTATTATATATTTATTTGACAAGTGATGCCATTAGATCAAGCATGAATTTTCAGTTAACTATAATTTTGTATTAAGAAGTCAGAGCATTAAACTTATTTGTGTACTTACTTTTTTACATGAGTGAGTGTGATCATATAAAGTAGAATTTATGTAGATGCATTACCATGTAAATAGTTCTAAACACACACCATAGGTTACAAGGATGTTACATTGACCTTTGTTCGCTGAAGTGCAGGTTCAGAATTCTCACAGTATAAAATACAATGGTACAGTTCAGGGGTTGAAATATATATGGAGAACTGAGGGTCTCCGGGGAATGTTCAAAGGAAATGGTACTAATTGTGCCCGCATCGTTCCAAACTCTGCCGTCAAGTTCTTCAGCTATGAGGAAGCATCCAAGTAAGCCATGCCACTTCTTTCTCTCAGAATGTTAAATGCCTCTCCTTATACATCACATTTGAAGAAAAATCTCTTTCAAATTGCCATTGTACTTCTCCATTCTAGTTTGATGATTTGTAGAAATTATTTTAAAGAGCATTACTTTAACTTGCTGAATTCTGAGATACTCTACCACATTACTATTTGGACTAGCGGGACATATTTTGCTTTCGTTGGTCTCTGAATGTGTTCTTAACAGATATTTTTATTAACGTGGGGAGTGATTTTGGAAATTGGAATTGACCCTAAAAAGAATGAAAGGTCAAATAACTAGGAAGAGTAATGGGTTCTGCACAGAAGTCTGACTAATTGAAGAGTACTTTCAGTGACTTGGTGAGATGAATATATCAGTTAGAAGTTGTTCATTCAAATTTTATGGTTGAAAAGAGGTCAGTATTAATGCTGAAAGATGCAAGTTACCACTCACAAAGAAAATATATTTTTTATTCAGGATTTGTTTTGGAACATTTACCTTATCCAAAAAAAATAAAAATCCAGATTTGTTTTGGCTAATCCTGTATCAAATGATCAGTGCACTTGATACGAAGGTCCAATTCTTCATCATTGCAAGCCTGTAAAGTGTTTATATTAATTCCTTTGTAAATTTATGATCAGGGGACTTAAACATACTACTTCAGTTTTGCTGTCAGCTAGTCTGATTCCAGAAGCAGAAAATGAATTTGATTATCTAGCTGTTAGTTCCTCTATCAAACGTAAAATGCAAGAGGATAAGTTGATTTGGATGCTGATGCCCCTTTTCTTGTTAATCCCTTCAGAGATGTAATTTTTTTTAAAAATTATTTGGAGGATTGTGGTGGGGGAATTTTCCTTCTTTGTTGTTCAAATCAACTACCAATTCTCAGGAAAAAAGAAATTTCTTCTTTCATAGGAGGGGAAGTAGTTTGATTATCTGACAGTTATCATGTTTGAGAATGAAAATGATTGTGCAAGGGATATGAAATTCCAAATATTTTAGTTAGCACAAGAGTTTAATGTGATACCCTGACTGAGAAAATTTGAGTTCTTCAGATTACTGATCATCTAAAATAACATATAAATTCTCTTATATCTAATGTAACTTTTTTTATGGCTTATGAACTCTAATATCTTCTCTGTTTATTATTTTAAAATGTTGCAGGGGAATCTTATGGTTTTACCGGCAGCAAACTGGAAACGGTACAATCAACTGACTACCCAAATTTGTCTTCATTCTATCTCTTTCTCTGTCTACATCTGCTATTAAGACTTAAGCTATTTCATCGTTCGTAGATTTTATGCTGCAAAATCTTTGTTGAGAAATATACTTCTTCCATGTCTGCCAAGATATTTGTTTCATCCATCTTCTTCATTGAAGAAGTACAAAATTTGCAGTATTTTATGTTGTGGCTCTACCTAGTTTTTTAGCGATTTATGAGTCTAAGCTTGTTCATATACTTATTTTGCCATATTAACTGTATTTTCTCTTATCTCCTGCAGAGGATGCTGAACTTACTCCTCTTCTACGCCTTGGTGCTGGAGCATGTGCAGGTATCATTGCCATGTCAGCAACCTACCCAATGGACTTGGTACGAGGTCGAATTACTGTCCAGGTATTGCATCTGTGGAATAAGAATTAGCAATTTTACCCCACACAGATTGTGTATGGAAATGGACTTACTTTTCCCAGGTTTTTGTTAATTTATAATGTTTCTGCTTCTCTCTACAGACAGATAAATCTCCTAGCCAGTACAGAGGGATATTTCATGCACTTAGAACAGTTTTTGTTGAAGAAGGCCCGCGTGCCCTGTACAAAGGATGGCTCCCTTCTGTGATAGGTGTGGTAAGTGATGGTTTTGATTTGACTTGCTATAGTTTCAAATTCAGAGGCACATGGTTTCTGTTTCAACCTAAAATTATACTCCTTTTGGTCATTTTGTTGCTCATGTGTCCATCTCACTTTTAGTGCTTACTCATGGATTATTTCCTACAAAATTTAGGTCATGAAAATAGTTTTTCCCCGTCATTCACTAAACTAAACAGGATACTCCCTTTCTATGGATATGGAACACTATAGCTCTTTCAATGATTTTGGGTATATAAGACCTCATATTTCAGTAATAATAATTTTGGTTGTGTAATCAGTCATTTACTAGTTACATTTTTGTGTCATTAAGTTTTAACAAAAGAGTTTTGATGTAAGTGATGAGGATATTCCAGTTTATTCAAAAGCGGGACTAATATTGAATGCTCTAAGCGTTAGGAGAGATTGTTTGTACATTAAGCTACACAGTGCTTGCCTGTAGCCTATAGGTATCCATTTAGCAACTCAATCAGAGACTGTGTTTTAGATGCTAGCTTGAAAGTTCTTAGGGTTGAGCCTCTTGTCGAATAGTGCTAAAAATTGGACATCCTGTTGTTTTCAAACTCTCATCAAGTTTCTTATTTAAAGAACTGTCTGACTCTACACACATATTCCACCTTTTTTCCTCACGGTTAAATGTCAGCATGGTTTACTTGATCTTCAGATCTAAACATCAAGCAGCTTAAGCTTCTACACTATTTACCTAATTTTCTCTGAAGATTGTGTTAAGATGTTAACAAGAGTGAAATGGTTTATCAAGAAAGGTAGAAAGAGAAAAAACAATTAAGTGAAAAGATATTCCCATCTACTTATCTAAAGGAAAATGATATGGCCAATGTATTCAGCATATGTTATGTAGGTTTAACAAATGACACCATTGCTGATGCAAGTTCAAAATGCAGATTCCTTATGTAGGTTTAAACTTTGCTGTATATGAATCTTTAAAAGATTGGTTGGTCAAAACTCGACCATTTGGACTAACTCAAGACACTGAATTGAGTGTTATGACAAAGCTTGGTTGCGGTGCTGTTGCTGGAACCATTGGGCAAACGGTTGCTTACCCTCTTGATGTCATTCGTCGAAGAATGCAGATGGGCGGCTGGAAAAATGCTGCTTCAGTTGTTATTGGTGATGGGAAGAGCAACGCACCTATAGAGTATAGTGGTATGATAGATGCATTCAGGAAAACAGTTCGTCATGAGGGAGTTGGAGCTTTATATAAGGGTTTGGTCCCAAATTCAGTCAAGGTTAGTGTAACCCATCACATGTTCTTTAGAAATGATTCTCTTTCCCTACTCTCCGTGTCTAGACATTGTAATGGTTTTCCAATAAGGCTAGCCTCGGAAAATGTTGTTTTCTGTCGTATTTAGTATGAGAGTGATTTGGTTTGAGTTTATATGACATTATTCTTATATTTTCAGGTGGTCCCTTCTATAGCAATTGCATTTGTGACATATGAGGTGATAAAAGACATTCTTGGTGTGGAAATGAGGATATCTGATTGAATTGTTTGAGGAAACTCAGGTTATTTTCTGTACTTGGATGTTAATTTACTCGGAGAAGCGAGGAAGTTATTTATTGGTAAGTGTTATCTTGTTGACTTGGAAAAGGAGATATCCTGAGCACCGTTATGTATTTTATTGGAGAGATATATTAACAATAAAGAGTGGTCCAGAAGTAGCAGTAGGTGCACTTCACATTATAGGAATCAAAATTACTCATTTGGCCAGTATTTTACAGAAACGTTTATTGAATAGAAATCTGGGTCGTTAATTTCATGATTTGCTCTGTTGATGTTACATTTGTTTTGTTTGGTACACTTTATCACTGTTTATTTCTGCAATATTTTGTGGCATATTGGCTCTTGCTACATGCTGAACTAAATATTTTGTGCCTAAAAATACTGCATTCAAATTATTACATTTCGCAGTTTTCTACATGATGTAAAAAATTATTCTGATTGTGAGAGAAGATTCATGCAATTCACAGGGTTCAACAAGCAATCAAGAGTGAAATACTATTTTGTAGTAGCGGTGCTTGTATGCTATAAGATCTTGTACTTTGAAACCCATGGTTATGAACCCAAATCTGTTAGTATCGAATATTATCCAAATCCCCTGTTATATATTATCTAGTAACATGAAACCTACAGCAGATCAAATGCACGATTTGTTTTTAAAACATTCAACTATATGTAATAATCAAGCTTAACGAAATAAGATTGCAGATCAAACTCCTTGAAAAGTTACTCGATTCCACGTTGCTTCCAAAGCTTTAGTCTAATAGCAAAAACACCGTATCCATAGAGTATTGGTTCGAGAGTCGATCTTCTTTCAAAGAAAAAAAATATTGATTCCACCTTAGATAAGCCAAAGTATCTATTAACTATTCATGCAAGGAATCAAGAATCAAATAAAGAGTATAAAAACAAAAAACAAAAAACTCTGTAGAATGAAGTCTAGAAAAGATTTCTATATCCCAAAAACAATCTTATAAAATGCATGTACTAACAATATTACGATTCCACTAATCGATATGTCCAATGAATGAAGTTCCAGTACTGAAAAAATGGTAGCATTACTTGCCTATACAGACTAAAAGAAAGGGTATTTAAGAAACTAAGGCCCAGCAACAATATCACTTATCTTCTGAAGTAAAAAACGACCAATCACTCCAAAATAGAAGTACCAAAACTAAGGTAAACAGGAAAGCAAAGCAAAAATGATGTACAGGAATTTCAAGCTGTTACTTGCCTTTTTCCCTTAGTCTTTGTTGAGATCCTTTATATAAGATAATCATAGCGACTCTGCTGGTAATCGATCCAGATACACAACTGCCTTATCGCCTCCCGTTTTTCCTCACTCAAGTCTAACATTCCCTTATCTTTGTCATTCATCTTCCTTTCATACTCTCCCATCTTTTCATCCTTCTCCACCAACGTTTTATGCAATGTAGCTATCTTCTGTTCAAGTTGGTGAACGGTTTCTGTCAAACTACCCCTCTGAGTCACCTCGTTTTTCCCTGCATTTTCTAATTCCTCAACCTTCTCTTTTAGCACCAATGCACATTCTTTCTCATCTTTCAGTTGTTGCACTAGAGTGTCAACTTCCTTCTTCAGCTGGTTCTTTTCTTCACCTGTTACTTTGATCAAGTTCAAAGCAACCTTAAGCTCATTCAATATTTCGTAAATGCGGGACTCCAGGTGACCAGTGTCTTCCTCGAACTTCATATTGAACGTATCCATTTGAGTCAAAGTGTCATTTACTTTATTTGAAAGGTCTGCTTTTACTTTTGCTTGAGTTTCCTTGTATACAGTGATAACTCCTAACAATGTTGCAATCCTCTCTTCCAGCAACTTTTGATGTTGCAGTAACTTCTCTTCTTTCTTCTGGTGGTCCCCTTCTTTCTCTGTCAGCAACTGTTCAGTCACCCGAAGCTTCTGATTGGTTAATCGAAGCTTAACCTCAGTATTCCGAACATTCTCCACCAGTGTGCTGATTTCATCTACTTTCATTTCTAGATCCCTCTTCAGATCTTCAATCTTGTCATCCAGTTCTTCTATTTTCTGATCTTTACTTTCAAGATTCTTCTGGTATTCTTCTGTTATCTCTTCAATTTTCATTTCTGCAAGTTTGAGACTTTCCTTGTACTCCTGCAGCATACCATCAAGCTGTTTGTGCTCCTCGCCCAACTTTCCAA
Source organism: Solanum chiquidenum (assembly GCA_029582725.1). Taxonomy (NCBI): domain Eukaryota; kingdom Viridiplantae; phylum Streptophyta; class Magnoliopsida; order Solanales; family Solanaceae; genus Solanum; species Solanum chiquidenum. Next base: position 11,288 of record JAJOOS010030859.1, read on the forward strand.
ATGCTTCCTCATGTTCTTTAAGCTTCATTTCCCGATCCACAATCTTTTGTGATAATTCAGTGTGCTGATTCTCTGCGTGTGCCAAAGTCTGACCATGCTCATCAACTTTCTCGGTTAATGCATTCTCCAGATCAGATAGTTTGCTTAGGAGACTTCCCTTTTCCTCCTTCAGCAGATTGTTCTCATTGTTTGCACTGCTTATGTTTTCTTCCAAGGTACTCTTCTGTTCACAAAGGGATTTCACTTCAGCCTGGAGATCATTGATCTGTACCACTAGACCTTCCTTCTCTTCCACTAACTTCCCGAGCGCTTCCTCCTGTTCTTTCAGCTTTAATTCCTGACCCACAATCTTTTGTGATAATTCAGTGTTCTGACTCTCTGCTTGTGCCAAACTTTCAGTGGACTCTTGTTTACCTCTTTCAATTACCAATGTCAGCTGGTCTTTCTCAGTCTGCAGTAACTCTATCTGCTGCCGGGATTTGTTAGCTTCTTCTGTCAAGGCACCAATTTGAGCAGAAGTATCATTTTGCACATCTTCTAGTCTCTTTTGCAAGGCTTGATGCTCCTCAACTTTCTCGACTAATGAGTTCTCCAGTTCAGATATTTTCAGGAGGAAACTTTCCTTTTCCTCCTTCAGCAGACTGATCTCATTGTTTGTATTGCTTGTGTTTTCTTCCAATGTGCTAATCTTTTCACAAAGTGACTTCACTTCAGCCTGGAGATCATTGACCTGTACCACTAAACTGTCCTTCTCTTCCACCAACTTCCCGAATGCTTCCTCCCTCTCTTTCAGCTTTATTTCCTGATCCACAAGCTTTTGTGATAATTCGGTGTTCTGATTTCTTGCTTGTGCCAAACTTTCTGTGGATTCTTGTTTACCTGTCTCAATTACCAATTCCAGCTGGCTTTTCTCAGTTTGCAGCAATTCTGTTTGCTGCCTTAACTTATTAACTTCTTCTGTCAAGGCAGCAATCTGAGTGGAAGCTTCATTTTGCACTTCCTCTAGCTTCTTTTGCAAGGTTCCATGCTCTTCCACTTTCTCCGCTAATGCACTCTCCAGTTCAGATATTTTGCTTAGGAAACTTCCCTTTTCCTCCCTGACCTGTACCACTAGGCCTTCCTTCTCTTCCAGCATTCTCTGGCCATCTGATGTATTCCTTGCTAATTCCTCCTTCAAAATTTCCAACTGGGTGAGGTATTCTAATGCTTCTCCGGCTTTTGCCTCATGTTGAAACTCTATTTGAGACTTCTGAACTTGCAAATTCTCCGAATGCTCTTGCAGATTGCTCACCTGCAAAGTTAAGGCAGCAATCTGAGCAGATGATTCAGTTTCTCCATCTTCAGATTTCTTCCTTAAAATGGCTAGTTCACTTCCTCTCTCAGTTAATGCCCTCTCAATTTCAGAAATTTTATCTTGCATCATCTCCTTGTCGTTTTTCAACTGAACAATTGTCTCATCTTTGCTTGTCAGCTTCTCTTCCAACTCAGGTTTCAGAATCTGAAGTGATTTTAGCTCCACTTCTAGGTCATTCACTTGTGAAAGAGAACTTTCTTTCTCTTCCAGAATTTTCAGTGACTCTGCAGATTTGTTTGCTATATCCTGCTTGAGACTCTCTATCTCACTTGAGAATCCTGAAATTTCTTGTGTTTTCTTCTCCAGTTCTGCTTCCAATTCAAGTTTCTGGCTGCGAAGAGACTCCAATTCTTGGTCCTTCTTATTCACCTCGTTTGTTAAGTCCTCAACTTCAGCTGACATCTTGTTTCTTTGTTGCTCCATTTCCTCCTCCAACTTGCCTTTCAGTTCATTTAAGGATTCAATTTCAAGCTGCATATTGTTTATCTTTGTGGTCAAAGCCTCCATCTGGGATGAGAATTCCCCTTCCTTTTCCTCAAGTTTCTTCAGTGATGCAGAGAGCTCATCTTCCTTCTGTTTCTCTATTTCTGATCTCTGAGACTGCAGTGAACCAATCTCCAGTTCCATACCTCTTAAACGAGTCGATGCTTCAGTTTTGTGAGCATCATGTATCTCCTTGTGAGAAGAGAACTCCTTTTCTTTCTCATCTAGCATTCCCTTTAGCTGGTCAGCTTCAGTCACAAGGTCTTGAATCTTTTGTTGAGCTTGCCCTATCTCCTCCGAGAGCTGTAAAACTTTCGATGATAGTGAAGAATTGTCGTCCTCTGTGGCCTTTTGCGTTTGACTTAGCTGAGCTATTTCTTTTTCAGCAGAATCTAGTTGTTCCTTCACTGAGGGAAGTTCGCTTTTTAGGCCTTCCAATTCTATCTGTAGGGTTTCTTTCTCTTCCTTCAACTGCCCCATAGTGGTTCTTAATTCCTCAATAGTACTATTGCCTTCTGAAATGCTGTTTCCCATGGCTTCTTTCTCCAAGAGTAAGCTTTCTCTTTCTTTAGTTATTTCGTCCAGCTTCTGTATTAATTCAGCTTCTAATTTTGCAGATTTCTCCAAATTCTCTTTGAGGTCCACTGTCTCACCTAGAAGCTTTGAATTTTCCTCCTTCAACCTTTCAGCTTCACTAGCCAAACTGCAGATTGTTGTTTCTGCTTCTTGCAATTTGTTCAAAGTGCTCTGGTGCTCGGATTGCAAGGCCTCCTTTTCTTCTTTCGCAGCCATCAGCTGAGCCTTCAACTCAACTATTTCCAGATTTGCGCTTGCCAATTCTTCCTTGATGCCATCTGTTACTTCTGTGAATTTCAGTTTACCATTTTTCTTCCCCTTTTTTTTCGTACTGCCATCTGAATCTGAGTCCGAGTCTGAGCTGGAGGAAGAACTATCTTTCTCGTGTACATTTTCCCTCAGTTTTCCAGTGAGATGATCATAACGAGCATACAGTGATTGGTAATGATTGTGAAAATCTTCAACTGCCTCCACCAGTGGTTCTTTTTCATCTCTACCATCTTCTCCTTTAAGATAGGCTAAGATCTTCTGAATTTTGTCTTCAATATCTGCAAGATGTAAGGACCAAGTGTTAACTTTGCCTGAAGATTCCACTAGGGCCCAAAGAATTTTCTAGACTATTTATTTATAGCAAGGGTGGGCGTGGTACGATAGGTACTGAGTTACCATACAAAACCAACAATTTTACAGATAGATTCAGTAGCTCTTGAGCCAGATAAGTATATACCTGCTTTGGTTCCTTTCAGCTCTTCATCTTTCTCAGGATCAACATGACTTCCAAAAAAGGACTTAATTCTTTCCTTGAACCGATGCTTTGTCATCTCTTCAATTGTTTATGTACTTGTCAATTGTTTTTCTGTCTTTTCAACAATAGAGGGCTGTGACCATCCCGAATAATGTAAGTTCCAGTGCTGAAAAAGAAAATTGGCGTGTCAAGATTTGAGACGGTAAATTTGCAGCAACCAAACAAGTAATTGCTCTATGAAACCAATAATATTTGGATATCTCTTTACAAAAGGTAGTTGAGAAAAGAATTGTCCAAGTCAACTACAATCACGTTGGAAAAAGAGCAAATCAAACACAAAAGAGATAAAAAGGTTAAGATATTTAGCCTTATGAATCTGGAAGTTAAACGAATAAAATACAAGACCATTGTTCATACGTTCATTTCGTTTATTCAGCAACAGTCTAGTTATTTTAAGCATGGCCACGTGTCCAAGTTCTGGACACTCAATATCTTTTCTATCATGTCTACCTAATTCTTGTTAGCTCCTTTTTCCTGTAATAAAGAGCATTAATTTAATGATCTGGAATGCACGCAATTCCACTTCTAAGCTATCTTGTTCGAACGCCTTCGAAAATATCGACGTGTCAAATCCTCCAAAGTAGTCTATTTGGAGCATCAAACATGGATCATATTTTAAAAGTCCGAGCAACATAGTTTTTAAGTAGTCTCTTCACTACCCAAGAGGAATTTTATCACAACAAATACGAAGCATTTCATAATACATGGAAGAGAATTATGATCATCAGCTCAATATCCTTGTGCTAGCCATTAACCAAAAGGCCTTTTCCATTCTCATAAATGGCAATCTCATAGGTCAAAAGAAAAATGTATTGACTGAGACAAACTGAGCTGTATGAACTTTTAAGATACTGTTTGTCAACAGCTAGACATGATATACTGTAATACTCCCCGGAAAGTGGGGAACACACTCATCAAGTCTTCAACTACATTCTCATTAGGAGAAGAAAGAAACTGCAGAGAATCTAATAAAGGGGGTCACATTTGGTTGTTGGAGAAGGGGATCATTATTTTGAAATAAATTGTGAGTTAATTTTTCTTTAATACTTGCTACAACCTTTTCTTTTGGGATTGTTTGTACTATAATTGTGATATTATTTTTATACAATACTCTATATCAAATAATAATTTCAGAATTACTATTTCCAAGATAAAAACGAAAAGCCATCAAAGATTTTAGAAAGACAAGGATACGTTTAAATCAAGAATTGAAATAAAAATGTATCCTAGTTTTTCCTGTTTAAATCAAGCATATGTCTTATACTATATCACATATATCTCATTTTAGTCTAACTAACCAAACATTTTCCAATAAAAGTATATCTACTAGTCAATACGGGAATAATTCATTTCCCAATTAAATGACCCTTAATTGGACTATAAAGTATTCGGACTAAAATAAAATATTAGGGAAGACTTGCAAATATTCATAATGCATGTATCTACTTAAATAATTACGCAAATTTTCTAAAATCCTTTACTAAAATGCGCATGCATTTTCTTAAATCATGTTGCAATTATCTATTTTCAGATTCTGTCCAACGAAAGAAATTGGAATTCCTAAGGCTAAAAAGGAGAAGAACAATTAAGTCCAGCTGTCAAACATGTGTTTTCTGGCGATAGGCCCTACGTAAATTGGCCTACAGAAAGGAAATAGCCTATCATCAACTAACCAAACTTTTTATCAATCATTTTAGGTAAAAATGGAGGGAAGCAGCATATTCTCCTTACTTCAAATCAAAAGTATTTAGAAAATGAGGTCAAAAGCAGTTACACTTTTTGAATTCTTTATTTTTTCAAAATAATTTTACCTAAAATGCTAAAAATGTACTCTACATCTTATATTTTTTTTTAAATAATTAAACATAGTTCAAGAATTTTTTATTTTTTTTTGAATATCCACCCTATCTTTATCCGTATTATAGTCTAATTAATTTAAATTCACACCTACTAATAATATTTAGAGCAAATTTGGCACTGACAGATCCAAGTTTTGGTTTGGGCAATCACAGATTTATATTTTGGCTATTTATGACCGGCGTGCAGTAAAACAAAGGTCAGCCTACTTTGAAAAATAAAAATGACAGCTAGATTAACAGACGTGACATGTTCTTCTTTACGTTCCAATTGTTTTTCGTTTTTCGTTTCTTTTTATTTTTCTATTACTACGAAATAGTCAGCTAAATGTCACTATTAACGATTAACAACATTCCAAAAAAAATAATTAGTAAAAAGAGTAAAGCAAAGTGTAGTGATTTCTTTGTTCAGTTCTCCACTGAATACAAAAATAAGAACCTTAGTCCTTATTGATTCCAAAAAGCCAAAATTGAACAATTACTTTTTCCAAATTTATTAACGAATTCGGAACCGTATGTGCTATCACATATCTGCATCTAATTAATCTGAATTAAGTTCATATGAATGAAGAAACAAATCATACGGAAAAACTTGCGATCTGCGGATTCATACTTATCAGATAAATCAAACAGAACACAGAAACAAAAATTCATCACAAAATTAACAGAAGGCGGAGAGAAAGCTCATCAAAAAAGTAAGCAGTGAACCAGTGAGAAAATTCTTCACATAGCAGGAGAAAGACGATTGAAATTCAATCGCAAAGCAGAGCAAACCTCGAAGTAACTCAGAAAAACTCATCGATTCGATCAAAATCATCGAAACCGAAGATTCGAGCAATAACTTCATCGAGTCAAAGCTTAATCAGCTATGAACTCTCAAATTCTCAATCATTTCGTCCAAATCATGAATCAGAGATTCACTGAACAAGTCTCAAACAACAGAACTTCATGAACTAATCAAATTAATCTGAAAACGATAAACACGGTCACAATCTCAACTCGAAGAGCAATCGAAATTCAATAGATTAACAATCAAGTAGCTAAAGCATTGAAAAAATTACCAAAAATGAACATCAACATCAAAAGTTGAAGCTCTCGCAATTTCTACAATTAATAACAATCAAAACTAAGTAGATTCACGATCAAAACACAAGCAAAATCACAAAATTAAGTAGAGTAACATCAAAACACAAGCAAAAACAATAACAATTAACAGTAATCTCAAAAATACAAGTTCAGGAAATTCAAAGACGTACCTGAAAACTACAGCTCGAAGCACAGCTTGAAGCAAAGCAAGACTGGGAAAACAAATTTAGGGAGAGAACGATGAAATCGAAAAGCAATTTTTCAAATTTGAGGAATGAGAAAGAAGAAAAAAGAAAGGAGAAGAGAGGCTTTATAGTACAGACTGTAATGTAAAGCACCTCGCTTTTGAAATAGAGAAAAAGTTGAGGGGGGAAAAGTATATTTGTCTGTTATATGGAGCCCTTATAAGGTTAAAAGCGACTGGCACAGCATTTCTAACTTCAAATTATTTTTGAAGGAAAAGAAGATGGAATCTTTGGAGTTTTATTGAATCTAAATTGCCTTTTGATTTTTGTTATATTACAAGAACACCATTATTTTTGTTTTTGTTTTTATTGCTATTTTAATTAAATTATTTTATGTTTTTAGCCTTGTGGTTTGGCTTGAAACAGGTCATTGTTTGTGGTATTATTCCACAATCATATTCTGATACTGTGTGTCACTCTGTCTAATTACAGTGTTTGCCTTGGTTTTATTATAGTACATAGTTAATTAATAGGAAAATTGTATATAATACCAAATTATTAATTCAAATTAAATGCTATAAATATAGTTTGATTTAATTGTACCTCATAGCAAACTGTTGCTATTTCACCTCTCTCCTGGTGAATCTCGCTCGCCACTCTCGTTCTCTCCCTCGTCTCTCTCGTTTTTTATACAAACGCAAGTGTATAAAGTGTGTTTGTGTTTGTGTTTGTATAAAGCGAGAGAAAATTGTATATATACATATATTTTCGTTCCCCTCTCCCAGATCTCGCTCGCCACTCTCCCAGATCTCGCT
>JAJOOS010030860.1:0-15946 GCA_029582725.1 Solanum chiquidenum
TCCTTTTTTTGTTTCTCTTGCTCCCTTAGTCCCGATTTTCCCCTTGATTATGCTTATCGCTTATGGTCATTTTATTTGCTTCCGCGACCAAGGATGTGTTATGATACGTTATGAGGCTTGTTTGGGGTTCCTTCGGGTTCCCCATTCGCCGGTCACGTCTAGGCCCTAGGCTTGGGTCGTGACAACTCATGGACCTGTTCCATCGGTCAAGTCCCTCAAATTCAACCCCCAGAGATGAACCAAGCCCATGCAGGATGGTCTGTGGACCTATCCACTGTCCGTGGATGGTGGTCCGTGGATCACACCTGTAAAAGCTGGTTTTGGTTCGGCTAAGGAGAGGGTGGTTTGGTAAATTGTTTTTATCATTAGTTAAGTTGAGGGAAGGTTATTTGTGTTAATTGTGGTATTTTAAGAGTGTTAAAATTATTAAAATCTATATTTGCCAATTCATTATTTCAAAACCCAAATTAGAACCCACCTCTCTTCTCAAAAGTTCTCTCCCTAGAAACCTCCATTGAAGATGAAGGATTCAAGCTTCCAAGGTCAAGACTTCAAGTTTTTCAAGGTTTTTTCGTGGGATTCTTCCATAAAAGGTATGGTATTCTTCATCCTTCACTTGGTTTCTTTCAAGGTGCCAATTTCGAATGTGATTTCAAATATCCAATGTTTCCCATTATTATTATTATTATTATTAGGTTATTTCTTTGTTGTGTTTCTTAGTTACAAATGATTTGCACATAAGAAAAATTAAAAATAAGTAATTGAAACATAGGCCAATTGGCCGCCATTTCCCTTCCCCATTTACACCAAAACCCTAAAATTTTCCACCAAAACATTAAAAATGCAAAAACACAAAATTCCCCCCAAAATATTTAAATTTAAATTAGATAACTTACCTTCCCCAAATTAAAACCCAAATCCTTTTTTCCTTTCCCCATTCCTTTCCTATCATCCCCTCCCCTCACTATCTTGTTTCATAAAAAACAATTATGTAATGTTTTGCTAATTAACTTTTATTTTTTTAATGGTTTTATTCAAGGTATGTTCGTCTCTTTATATTTTAGGATTTCTGAATTTTTCTTACACTTATTTGATTTAAATTTTTTGAATTTAGGTTTACTGCAGCAATTTTACAAATACTTTGTGTTATGAGTGACTGAGAATCAAGAAAAGGAAACTAAGGAATTAGAACCTGAGATTAGGGGCATAAAAATGAGTTTCCGATCGCTAAATGCATTGTTTTCTTTGCCAAAGTTGAAGTTCAGGTCGCCAACTTGAAGTTTAGCTCGCCAAATTTTACATAATGTTAAAGCAATTCGGCGATCTAGGTGTCAATTCGGCGAGTCACCCTTTGGACTTTGGCGAGCAAAGTCGGGCTTGCCGAATGGACCAGCGTGCGCACCTGAAGACCTCATAATTTTGTGGTCCTCCCATGTACTCCTTCATCTATTCCTTACTCCTTTTGGTAAATTCCCTTGTTCTCTAACACTTATCCACTTTCTCTTTCCTCTCTTTTTGGATTAAACACCTTTTTTGTAGATTCCTTCTTCATGAAGATTTGAATGTTCCTCAAGAACACTATGAACAAGATGAAGACCCAAAATAAAACCCTCAATAATTTTGGCTTGGAATTTAACGAAATTTAAGATAGAGACTCCCTTTGATGTAGGAAACAATCTCTAATACGTTTTATCTTTCAATTTCTTGCCAAATCCTTAAGATATTTTGACACTTTTTTTGTAGTAACAAACCCAAGACTAGAATCGTAGGAACGAATCTAAGCACGACTCTGATACCAAATGATGTCGGAAATTGAAGACAAGAAATAAAGATGAAGAAAAGACACAAGAGAAGGAACAATTGGAAACTAAAGGATGTATTAATATCTAAAACCTCCAATTACAATTCCTAAAATAGCACTTAATCAAGATAAATAGATTGACATAGAAAAGGAAGTCAGAAGCAACTTAAAGGTATATTAAACCTAAAGACCTCAATCAATTAATCCGAATAAAGCACTGAATCTCTTACAAAGACCTCAAAGAAATTGAATCTCCAAGCAACCCCCGTTTCTAAACAAAGTTCAATAGAAGTTTTACCAAGCTTTCAAGTCTCTCAAAGGAGATCCAATTCATCTATCATCAATATTCAATAGTCTACCTAAAAGAGAATCCAAACTAGCTATTTATAGTTTTAGGTTGTTATTACATAAGAGGCCCAAAAGTGGCCTAAAATGGGGAAAAGGTCGAGTTGGGTCGGCTCACCTAAGGAACTCGGCGAGTCGCCGATCCAATTGGCAAACTGGATCTTTTTTGTAGCTCCCTGGAACTTTAGGCGAGCTTGGAGACCTCGCCTCTAAGCCCTTAGGTGAGTCACCGAAGTGACCTCCAAGCTTGCCGAATGTGGCAGCTTTTAGGCGAGCTTGGGGCCTTCGCCTAAGCCATTAGGCGAGTCACCTAAGCCATTAGGCGAGTCACCTAAGTGAACTCCAACTCGCCGAATGTGACAGCTTCGTCACTTGCTTCATTACACCTCCCACACTCCAAGCTATCATCCAAACATGGTATTTTCTCAATTAGGAGCTCCTTCCAAGCGCGTATGTTACTATTCAAAGCATGTAACCCCCTCTTTGTCATCAACTCAAGCTCAAGAACCTCCATTTTTTGTGAACAATCCTTCCACACTTTGAAGCTCCCAAACTTGGCTTTGAGTGAATGGTCTTGAGGCAATATGGATTGCATCACATTTACCTTTGTCGTTATCATCTTCTGATGTAGGCATAAATTTCTCCTCATGTGTTGGCCATGGCTTCCTTGTAGTGTAGTTGATCGATTCTTCCACGAACCAGCTTGTTGCTTCCTTTTATTTTGTTTTCCTACTTTTACAGCCAACTCAGCCAAATCATCTAAATCCACATATTGTTGCATCTTTACTACATCAACTATTTCTCCATTTAAACCATTAGAAAATCTTGATATAGGCCTCCTCATCCTCATTATAATTAGCTTGGATCATAGACAATATCCATAGCCTTGAAATAATCATCCACAGACATATAGAACCTTGCCATATAGTTTGAAGGCATTTTTGAAGATCTCTTTGGAAGTGTGATGGTACAAAACGTTTTCTCATAACCCTCTTCATCTCGTCCCATGTCGCAATGGGTAGTTATCCATTGTCTATTCTGTCTCATCAAAATTTCTTCCACCAACTAGCAGCATAGTCAGAAAATTCTACCACAACAAGTTTAACCTTCTTACCTTTAGAGTAGTTATGACCGTCAAAGATGGCGCCCACTTTCCTCTCCCAATCAAGGTACAAGTCTAGATCTCTTGTTCCCTTGAAAGTGGGAATCTTCATCTTAATGCTACTAAGATTGTCATCCTAAACCCTAACTCGTGGCACTTTCCTTTCGTTTCTCAGTTGGTAAGCTTCTTCAAATTTGTCTTCATAATCACCAAAGTGATCCTCAATTTGATAGACTTGAGGAGCTCAGAAAGCTTGTCTCCTAACTTGAGGCATCGGATTTTGATGGATTCTCCTCACATCGATCATGTTCATTGGATTATGTGCATTTTGTGCAATCTCTAATGCATCAAGTCGGGTCGTAACATTTTGAGCACCTTCATTAATTCATTGTTTTGAGTCCCACTGTCATCATCCTTTCCTGTCAAAGACATCTAAAAAAAAATCAAAGAAACAATTATCTCTTGATTTGACTTTTCTTCTCTCTATTGTTCTCACCCTCTCTTGCCTTTTTCCACTCAAATTACAACCTTTGGTTGGTTACTTTAAAATTTATATATAAACCCTTCTAGTAATAATCCTTTCAGAATTAAGATGTAGAAAAATAGAATTTACCAACTCCAAGATAAATTGAGATTGATGAGATAAGAAAAAAGACCACTTTGTGAAACAAAAGAAATTAAAACTTCAAATTTCCCCTTTTCCTGAGTTTCCTTTTTGAAGTAGAAAATCAAGATTCAAAACAAAAATGGAGTTTCTTGAAATAAGGAATTGAATTTTCTTTCATTTTGTTTGTAATTTTCATTTTTGTTTTGCTTAACTTTTAAGCAATTATAATAGGATTTTTTTTTAAACTCCCAAGATTATCAAGAACGGAACCTTGATAGAACCTCTCGGGTTTACCAGAATAAACAAGAAAATAATGCGGAAGCTAAAATACAAGAAAACAATGGTCTGCCTACGGGGCGTTCTCCTTGTGGGAACGTTGGGCGTCCTGACGTCCGTAGAGGCTTGCTATATTGAATGTTGGGCCATTCGGGGCGTTCTCCTTGTGGGAAAAGACCTCCTAGCCAAATGATAAATCGACGGACCCATTCCAAAGCCTCGTGAGCTTACTTGTTAGCTTTCTAAGGGTTCAACCAAGTGAGCAAGGGTCTGTTGTCCTAGATGTGCAGTCGTGGGGCAACGTTGCACTGTGGGACCTATATGCATTATGTGTGGGCTATGTTGGGCTATGCTTAACACATGAAGGCACAGTAATGAAGACACACATGGATACAACCAAGGATATAACGTTGCCCTACTCAGGCGAAGCGACGGCCAAGTGCTGGAGCACAAGGCGACTGACAAGCATGAGGATTGAACTGTGCATGCGGCAGTGATTCTTAGGTCTGGAGATAGCAAAAGTATGTCCATAGCCAAACCCCAGGGCGCACATGGAAGTGATCTAACATGTATGGGTGCAACATATGAGTTGAATAAATGTCAATGCCACAACTAGACATGAGACGGACAACAAAATGAGGGAAGCCTTGAGGCAGACCTCTCCACAGGTACATCATACAACGGTAACTGGGAAAGGTTGAAAGGGTGTCCCTAAGCGATAGGGATCTTTGGGCACAACATGAGTAAATTGTGTACCGCTAAAGTAGTTGAAAATAAGCTTGTGATTCTGGTTTGAGCCAAGTTGTTGCGGAAGTGTGAGCAGATTGTGAACTTCCGTGCAGAGACGATCAAAGTAGATAGAGTTGTTCGCCATGTTAATCAAATATCGATGAACCGATGATACTGTCTAAGAGGGATTGGTTGCATACAATGAGCTAGATGGAGTTGTGTCAACCAAAGACCTACAACAACCAGAATCACACCCTTCCGTAGTCGTTGATTGCATTTCTCTATGTGGGTTGATTCGAATTTGAAGCATCTGAATGTGATCGAGGTATCTTCGAGAGATGACTTCCAACCAGTGAATACTATTTTTCTTAGGGAGTATGTCAAGACACGTTAGGTTGGCTTGTTGTGGCTCGTGTGATGTTGTTGTGGTATTGTTACAAAATTGGACAAAAGGATAGTTGTTGCTCAAATGTCCTAGATTGCCACCAAACATCAGCTTTCCTGAAATTCCGTGAGCAAGTCTTTTGACAGCTTGTTAAACAAGAAGCATGAACATCAAGCAGAGAGAGAAGCTTGTTAGTCTCGGTGTGTTATGCAATGCGACGAGTTAAGTTGTTAGCCATGAACTAGTCTAGGCATGTGAAGACGACAAGAATGGACCGATAAGTCGGGTGGCCAGTAAATGGGTCTACGTTTGCTAGGTCATGCAACCATGTTTTGAGAGGTATGTCATCCATGGATAATAAACTTTGGGGCTTGATCATGCAAAGATCTTGCCATAGATGCGGTGCATGTATGAGAGTTGAGTGTCCTTCCGACATGGATGGACTTGAGCCACGCCTGAGGGCATTTGTATGTGTCCTTATGGATAGTCGGACAATGTGTTTACCTAGCCATCTAACAGGTTGCGAAGAATGGCAGGAGAGTCCCTATATGGATCATGCTGGAAGAGTAGGTTGGAACCTACCGCATGAGCAAGTTGGAGCTTGCAAGTTGATCGTGCTACCCATACCACTACCGTGAAGTTGGGCATGAATGCAGCTATCTTTATGAAAGACCGCAGTGTCAAGCAAAGGTTGAGTCATCCATCGGGTGTGTGAGGGGCACGTCTGCGAATTATTAATGAGGAGGCATAATGACCAAAGTCTAAGGAAATGTGTAATACCCCATACATTTCAACATGTATATGACTAATTTAGTATTGACAAAAGTATTTAAGATTGAGAAGTAAGGTGAAAATTAATCTTAAAATTTAGAGTTGAGTGTTAAGATTAAGTAAAGGGATTAGGATTTGGAAAATGGTATAAAATAAGTGAGATGCTTTCTTGACTAAGTTAAGCTAGTAGGTGCATCACCTACTTAGACTTTTTGACCAACATAATAAGAGCAAGTAGTTGCATCATAGAATTGTTGAGTGGAGTTATAATGAATTATAAAAGAAGGGTGTGACACCACTTAATTGAGGGGGTTATGGAACTTGCTGCCTACCGCACTCCTCTCATATTATCGTGTTATGAAGTCTGCGAGTTTCTGGGACTTTATATTGTATAGTACAATGATTAGAGGAAGCAGGGATGAAAGAACACCCTTGATTTGATAAGTCGGGGATTTACTCCCCGATTTCTATTTTGGGGAGATCAAGTAACCTAAAGCAGTTGAAAATAAGCTCGTGATTCTGGTTCGAGCCAAGTTGTTGCGGAAGTGTGAGCAGAGTGTGAACTTCCGTGCAAAGACGGTCAAAGTAGATAGAGTTGTTCGCCATGCTCATCAAATATTGATGAATTGATGCTACCCTCTAAGAGGGATTGGTTGCATACAATGAGCTAGATGGAGTTGTGTCAACCAAAGACCTACATCAACCATAATCACGCCCTTCCATAGTCGTTGATTGTATTTCTCTATGTGGGTTGATTTGAATTTGAAGCATCTGAATGTGATCGAGGTATCTTCGAGAGATGACTTCTAATCAGTGGATACTATTTTTCTTAGGGAGTATGTCAAGATACGTTGGGTTGGCTTGTTGTGGCTCGTGTGATGTTGTTGTGGTATTGTTACAAAATTGGACAAATGGATAGTTGTTGCCCAAATGTCCTAGATTGCCACCAACCATCAACTTTCCTGAAATTTTGTGAGCAAGTCTCTTGGCAGCTTGTTAAACAAGAAGCATGAACATCAGGCAGAGATGGTGAGTGCATGAGAAGCTTGTCAGTCTGGGTGTGTTATGCAATGCGGCGAGTTAAGATGTTAGCCATGAAATAGTCTAGGCATGTGAAGACGACAGGAATGTACCGATAAGTCGGGTGGCCAATAAATGGGTCTACGTCTGCCAGGTCGTGCAATCATGTTTCGAGAGGTATGTCATCCATGGACAATAAACTTTGGGGCTTGATCATGCAAAGATCTTGCCATAGATGCGGTGCATGCATGAGTTGAGTGTCCTTCCGACATGGATGGACTTGAGCCACGCCTGAGGGCATTTGTATGTGTCCTTCTAGATAGTCGGACATTGTATTTACCTAGACATCTGACGGATTGCGAAGAATGGCAGGAGAGTCCCTACATGAGGATCGTGTTGGAAGAGTAGGTTGGAACCTACCGCATGAGCAAGCTGGAGCTTGCAAGTTGATCGTGCTACCCACACCACTACCATGAAGTTGGGCCTGAATGGAGCTGTCTTTTTGAAAGACCGCAGTGCCAAGAAAAGGTTGAGTCATCCATCGGGTGTGTGAGGGGCACGTCTGCCGAATCATTCATGAGGGATAATAATGACAAAATTCTAAGGAGATGTGTAATACCCCATACATTTCAACATGTATATGACCAATTTAGTATTGGCAAAAGTATTTAAGATTGAGAAGCAAGGTGAAAATTAAGCTTAAAATTTAGAGTTGAGTGTTAAGTTTAAGTAAAGGGATTAGGATTTGGAAAATGGTATAAAATAAGTGAGATGCTTTCTTGACTAAGTTAAGCTAGTAGGTGCATCACCTACTTAGACTTTTTGACCAACATAATAAGAGCAAGTAATTGCATCACCTACCTAAGCTAAATAGATTTAATAAAGGGGAAGTAGGTGCATTGCCTAGTTTGACATTTGAGCAGGTTAAACATGGAAAAGTAGGTGGATCACCTACTTTGAAAATTGTGGCTAAAAATGAAGAGGATAGAGGAGGTGGAGTTCCAACAATTATAAGGTCATATTTGGCTCATTTATCTCTCTTAATTGTTATATAGAAAAATAAAGTTAGCTCCATCACTCTCCCTTTCTCTTAAATCTTTTAACATCCACCTAAAATTCTCTTAGGGTTCTTGAAGAAACCCTCTTCATTTCATTTCTATGTTTAGCTGGATTCTTTCATGAAAGATTAGGATTTCTTGTTGTTCATGCTTAAAATATGGGGCATACCTTTCCCCAAGTTGACTTCCCATCTTTTCTTGGTTATTAAGAGATTTTTCTCTTCTTATTTGGTTATAGTGTTAAGGCAAGTTTAAGCTCTTGAAGGAATACAATTTAAGAGAACAAATTTCCAGAATTGGAGGTAAGTTATTGCCCCAATTTTCCCCCTCTCTTTGTTGTAGGTTTGGATGGAGAATTCGATACATATTATTATTATGAACTCACAGAAAGATGATTGGAAGCCATGAGTTTAATACTTTGCTATTGTGCTGAATGATTTTGGGGTTGTTAGGAGTTGTAAATATGTATTATTGTTGGGGGCAGTGTGTGGCCTCATAGAATTGTTGAGTGGAGTTATTATGAATTATAAAAGGAGGGCGTGACACCACTTAATTGAGGGGGTTATGGAACTTGCTGCCTATCGCACTTTTGTCATATTATTGTGTTATGAAGTTTGTGAGTTTCGGAGACTTTATATTGTATAGTATAACGATTAGAGGAAGAAGGGATGAAAGAACTCCCTTGATTTGATAAGTCGGGGATTTACTCCCCGATTACTATTTTAGGGAGATCAAGTAACCTAAATTGTTTGATTAGCTACTAATAATAGTTTTTATGATTTATTTAATTGTAGATAAATAATCAAAAGGACAGAAGGTGTAATACACAAGTTGTGCAGCAAGGTAGTTAAGGCTATTCAGTTTCATACTCTTTGAAATGAAGTCCCATATTCTGTGTACCAACAGATTGAGATCTCTAAGTGATCCTCATGGTAAAAGATACGTTGTGATGGTGTACAATCACTAGTGTAGTTAAGGATTATCCTCTTACTGTGTGTTCATCATCCTATATTGACGTGACTATACTTCCAAGCACAAGTATGGCAAAGGTACTCTAAAGAGTAAGTTTCGTGAGTTATCCTCTAATTCAAATAAGGATTCATTGAGTCAATAAGATCCTATATTACACATGTTATGAGTGTTCAGGTTTAGGGTTTATGTCCTAAGGTTTAGAGTTTAGGGTTTAAGCCATAGGGTTTAAGGTTTATGATTTAGTATTTAAGAGTCGTTTGGTTATGGGATAAGCCCAAATCTAATACATGAATAACTTTGGTTATTCATGTATTAGTTTTATACCATGTTTGGTTTGTAAATAAAATAAAAGTTATTCATGTATTAATTTTGTACAATATTTGGTTGGTAGGTTTCAAATATTGTATAAAAGTTATTCATGCATTAATTTTATACAATGTTTGGTTGTGTTTTAGTGATTCCACATAATTAATATTTACATAACTTATGAGGAAATCTATGTATAATTTTATGCAGGGTAGAAGATGGAATAAGTTATGTGGGTATTAGTTATACATGGATTAAAATTATAAAATTACATATTTACCCCTTCTTTTTTTCCATAAGGCTTAGTTTAGGAACAAATTACGTAGGGACCCAATAATATATGAATTAGCACTAGTTATCAGTAGTTGAATTATAGGTATAATATATACAAATTAATAAGCAACTATAATATATAGTTTAAAATATTTATATCTTTAAATAATAAAAAGTATGCTTGCTGGAATTCACAAAGTAGCATTTTAGGAAGCAGCAATCACTGCTTCAATTGTTTTCTCCTTTCTCTTTGACAACACTCTTTCAATTCTCTACATTATCGATAATTTCTCCGACTCTTATAAGATATTGGATTCTTTAATTCACTTTGAATATTTCTTGTGTATTTAACGTTATTCAAGATTATAAAAAAAATATTTATAACAAATAAAAGTTTCAATAAGAAATAATTCATGTATTATTATTCCTACATAACTAATACCTACATATATAATATATATTTATAAATACTTGATTTTTGTTTTGGCCATGTATATAATTAATTTATAACAAATAAAACTTTCAATAAGAAATAATTCATGTTGTTCCTTCCAATTGCACACGCAAGTGTACGTGGTCGCGCAAGTAATATAGTGGCCCTAAAAGAGCCGGATTATCGAACCCAAAGGACTTGCCGATTAATTATTATTACTAAATTATATTAATTCTAATTATTTATTTAAGGGGAAGGATTTCAAAGATGAATATATATTAGCTAAACTAAAAATAAAGATAAAATAACTGAAAATCAGTTAACTAAGAAAAGATAGATGCTTACAGAATCAATGAATGAATCGATCTAGGATTATGATTTAACCAACAATAATATTTAGCATCAATTTCATCAACTTATTTGATTATCTAGCTATTGATTCACGGGGTTGATAATATAGTCATGATCTCCCGACTTCTAACCTTCTACCACAATTGACAGCCTAACTACATCGTTGAGCTGGGACAGGCTGAACCAATTATGGAGCATTAAGTTGTCGTCCCGTATTGGAGCCAAGCAAGGCGCCTAGGTATATCCCTATCCTAGACACAAATCATTTCTAGTGACATGCAAGAAAAGATTATGCTCCTTATATAAACGTTGTATCCCTCTAATCCTCTCTCGAGTTCAAAAGAAGACAATAAATTGATTCTAATGGTGATCAAGCATCAAAATAGTAATCACAAGAATGTAAGAACAACCAATATGATAAACAATTATGCCGAATCAAAATCACTAAACAATCATTTTGTAAGTAATTATAATCCAAGAACGAGAAGTTTAACTCCACATAGACATAGAGCAATTACAACCAATCATTCAAAGAAAAGTGTAAAATAAATAAAAGAGAAGAAAAGATGAAACCCTAAATCAAAAGTTAATTTCTATATTGTATCCTCCTCTCTCAATAATTATTCCCTTATGGACTATTTATAGATGTAGAAAACCCTAAATAAAACAATTGAGTCCAAAATAAATTAGGAATCCAAAATCAAATGGAATTATATTTCGCCTCAAACTCATTCGTTGACCCAACAATTGTGGGTGTCTTCAGAAATTTCCACTTTGCAATGCAGGTATGTTTGCTTTTTCCCTTGTTTCTCTTTTTGTAGCATTTGATTTACACATATATGAATACTAGTTTTGATGCACGTGTGTTGCACGTGAATATCAAACCATGTATTACATTAATAATAATGTGAATATTATTAAATTAAATAATTAAGTAAACAATTATAAAATGAATGATAAAGTATAAGTTCCTATGAATATTTTAGCTACACATCCTCTTAAATATACTTTCTCCTCCCTCCCCATAGTGCATTAGTTTGTTATTGTTGTATTGTTAGAGTTCTTACTTTTAATATAATATAATTTAAATAAATATTGATGTAAAATATAAAAGATATACTAATTTGGATATTTTTTAGTTTGATTATTATATTAATTAACATTCATGTTAGGGAATGTTCAAATTTCATTGAACTTTGAGATTGTCAACGTGTGAAAATCAAACGTGAGTTTTTAAGAATAGAAGAATAGAAAACATAAAAAAATTGTAGTTTAAAAATGTGAAGAAACCCCTTCATATATAGTTAACAAAGGGTAGTATGAGAATGTGCATATTGTTTCTATCATAAAAGTCACAACCATTTGGAAATGTCACAACTCATCAGAAAAGTCAAACTCTTTGGAAAAGTCGTAACCATTCAATGTGAAATTGTATCTTCTTTTAATATAATATAATATAACATAAGTAAATAAGTAAATATATAAAATATAGAAGATATACTAAATTGGATGTTTTAAGAAGAAGAACAATGAAAAACTTCAAAAAATTATAGTTTAAAATTTGAGGAAACCCCTCTTTTTATAGCCAACAAAGGGTAGTGCATAAAAAAATTCTTATTGTTATCAAAAAAGTGTCACAAACCTTTAGAAAAGTCACAACCCTTCAAAAAGGTCACAACTCATCAAAAAGGTCATAACTATTTGGAAATGTTACAACCCTTCAGAAAAGTCACAACTCTTCGGAAAAGTCGCAACCCTAGAGAAAAGTCACAACCCTTCGAAAATGTCACAACTCATCAAAAAAGTTATAACTCTTTGGAAATGTCACAACTCTTCAATGTGAAAAGGTGTCTGTTTTTAATATAATATAATATAATATAATATAAATAAATAAAATAAAATATATTTTTATATAAGATATACTATATTTGGTGTTTTAAGTTGGTGGTATTATAATAATTTATCATTTAAGTTATGTAGTTCATTCTTTTCAGTTAGTATAGAAGATAAAAAAAGATAGATATAAATTTGTCTAATTTAAATTTGATATGAAATTTCAACTAATAAAAAAGATTTTTAATTTAAGGATATGTATAATATATAAGAATGTGTTTTAATTTTGTGGTCTTAAAGATGTACCCCCAACAAATAAGAAAAAAGAGCATTCATATTAAACTTATTATAAATAAAAGTACAACAAATAAATTGGAAACGGAGGAGTACATATTAAATCTAGTTTAGACACTTCAAAAAAGTTTTTGTTCAAATCTTTTGTCTCCAACAGTTTGAAACTTTTCACAACTTGAACACCAAGTTGTAGTTTGTACAACAGAAAATCATTGAACTTCTTTTCAAGTAGAAGTTGTTGCACAAATATATTTATGGTAATGAAAATGAGTACATATTTGGACTTTTCAAACAAGTGTTTGACCAAATCTTTTTTCTCCAACGGTTTGAGAGTTTCACAACTTGAACACCAAGTTGTAGTTTGTGCAACGGAAAATCATTGAACTTCTTGTTAAGTTGAAGTTGTTGCAAAAATATATTTATGGCTATGAAAATGAGTACATATTAGATATCTAGATAGTCTTCTCGTTTGAAGTTGAGTTATTCCATTCTCCTTGTTGCATCAATTTTTGTTGATCTATTTAATTTTGCCACATAAAATATTGTAATTGCATAATTGAACTACTATCACAATCTTCCTTGTGTTAAGAAAGAAGAATAGAAAACGTACAAAATTGAAAGTGTGAGAGAACCCCATATTTATAGACAACAAATGATAGTATGAAAAGATGATTGTTGTGCCTTATCAGATAAGTCACAATCCTTCAGAAAAGTTACAACTTTTTAAAAATGTCATAACTCATCGAAAAAGTCACAACTCTATCAAAAAGTTACAACCCTTCAGAAAAGTCCCTACCCATCAATATTAAAAGGTGTCAGCTTTAATATGATATAGAACAAAAAAAAATATTAAAATACATCATATTTATTAAAATGGGTGTTTTAAGTTGGGGTATTATAGTAATTTAACATTCAAGTTAGGGGATTCATGCTTTTAAAATAGTAGATAATATAATATAATATTCAGTTTAATCCATTAAGTTGCCTGTTTGATTTGCTTCTTCAATCTTCTATCTTTAATTATTTTTAGCTCCAAACTTCTTTATTTTCCCACCAATTTAATCCTACAAATAAAATATAATATTTAGCACAATTCATAAAATTCAGGCTAAAAAGGACAGATATAAATACTAATTGTGAGGCAAATAATGATTTAAAATATGTATTTTAGCCTCACATCATCACCCCACACTTAAACTTTTTCTCGTCCTCGAGCAAACATACATTAAAGCTCATCTAAAAAATCCTTGATACAAACACTAAGGCCATATACAAATTTCAAAATATCAAGTACACTTTTCAATCATTATGCAAGATATACAAATAAACAACAAACCTCCTAACCTCAAGGAAGGACTCTGAAGTCATCAAATTTAAGTTTGCTCACCTACTCTCATCAAAGAAAGCTAATAAAATTCACATATCCATCATGAAGCAAGTGCCCTCACAAGAAGAAATAGTCCACACACTCAATTCAAAAGATTGAATATAAATTAAGGACTTAACATCAAAGAACAACTCACACTCAAAAATAAAATTCACATGTATGCACAAAGAACCATAGGCTTGCCCATTATGTACATCTCCACTAATTAAGCATGCATGAATAGAATCAAATAGGACTTTAATGGGTTGTAATGTAGGCTAGGGGACAGATAGGAAAACTATATAATAGTAACTTACACTTCCCTAAGCACTTTGCACTTTAAGACTTTATCACCCATTATTTTCTTCTCTTTATTTTCAGCCCTCTCTTCAACAATTATTTCACAAGTAATTCTCATCATCTCAAGAATGCTTCAATCATTTTTTTTCAAAGAATATATTTTCTTTTGTTTTGTTTTTTTCATGTCACATTCTTTCAAAGAGGGCTTTTTAATCACTTTGTAGTTATCATTGATCACCTTTTACACTCAACCATCCCTTTTCGTCAGATTTAACAATTAGAATAATTCTATGCTACAGTGCTCAAGGAAGCATGGTCCAAAAACTAGGGATTCAACAAAAAATTCAAGGCAAAAATATGGTTACCCATAAAAAGCTACATGTTCAAAGGGGCTACTAGTGATATGTATCTGAAAAGGCTAAAATTTACAAGACAAATTAAAGAAAGTCTATTATCATCTCTTAAACAAGCAACACTTTTTATTTCGCTTCAATAACATGCAGAGCAAGTTCTAGACTAAGATGCAAAACATAGAATATACAAATTCTCACCACACATGGTACAAGTATCAATCAAGATGGATCAATTCCACTTCTAAGAGAGACATAGTCATAACAAACTGCAGAATAAAATAAGCTATATACAAAGTCACAACCATGAGCCTAAATGTCAAAGAGTTTGCAATTTCAATAGCAATCAAGTATTCACAAGAAAGTATTACTCAAAATTAGGCTCAAATAGCAAGTATCACACAACTCAAAAGGGTCTTTTCTTTTATCTCCAAAAAACTAATGAAAATAAAATTTACTTCCTAAAAAAATAAGACACTCGGTTCAAAGGGACTATCCTCAGGAAAAGAACCCAAAACAAAAGTCAAGGAACTCATCCTAAAAAAAAGAAAAGACTCAATAAAATAGTAAAAACAAGGAATTCATTCCCCCACCTCATACTTAAAACGATGCTATGTCCACAAAGCATTAAATAAAATTTTAAACAAGGGTTATAAAAACTCTCTGAGGTCTTTAGGCCTAGCTAGTAGCATTTTCTCTGAATTTTCATCAAGGGTCGTACGCACCTCACACTTAAGTTCAAGCGTGCTCCTTCGCTTTAAATTTTTGGGTACACAGACTTCCCCTAATCTGCAAAAACAAGATCAAAAGAAGAAGAAAAAAGTGATACTAATAAAATAAGAATTTTTTTTTTTTAATTTTTTTTTTAATTTTATAAAAAACTTAAATAAATAAAGAGAAAAGTATAACCTAGAAAAACAATTAATTTCTAAGTCCCCAGGGATTTTAAGGTTAAGGGTTTTTAGGTTTTAAGGGTTTTTTAGGTTTAGCATCTTTTTAAGATTTGTTAGGGATTTTTCTATTGTAGAGTTTCTTTTGGTTAAGTTTTTTTGTTTTTTTTGTTTAGGGTTTAAGGCTTCTAAGTGGTTAGAGATTAGGGTTTAGGATATAGGTTTTTTTTTTAGGGTTTAGGGGGTTTAAGGTTTTTTTAAGGTTAAGTATTTTTAATGGTTCCGAAGGTTTTTATGGTTTAGGATTTCTTTGGATTTAAGGTTTAGGGTTTCTTAGGATTTAAGATTTCTTAGGATTTACAATTTAAGGTTTAAGGTTTTTAGCATTTTTATGGTTTTGGGATTTTATAGTTTTTAGGGTTTTTTAGGGATTAGGATATAGGGTTTTTTAGGGTTTAGGATTTCTTAGGTTTTAGGGTTTAGA
>JAJOOS010030861.1:0-11880 GCA_029582725.1 Solanum chiquidenum
TTGTAACTTTAAAGTAATCTAACTTTCATGTACAATTGCATCTAATATTTTTCTAACTTCAACTTTCAAACTTACTAAATTCAAGAATTTCTAAGTTGAAAAATTCAACTAATCTAATTTCAACTTTCATATACTATCCAATATTTTTCTAATTCAAAGTAATCTAACTTTCATATACAATTCAATATTTTTCTAACTTCAACCGTCAAACATACTAAATTCAAGAATTTCAAAGTTGGAAAATGCAACTAATCTAACTTCTAATTTTATAACTTCTAACTTCTAATTATTTGTTAGTTCTAACTTCTAATACTCAATTTACAATCATATTCAAAAAAATCTCAATTTAGAAGAAAACCCTAAAATAAAAAATCTCCAATTCTCTCCCTAACTAACAATAATCAAATATACAAATCAACAATTTAATAACACAATTCATCAAACCAAAACAATATACTAATTTATAACAAATCAAATATTACGAGAATTGAAAAAAGCTAAAATTAAACCCTAACCTTAACAAGCTAAGGAAAAGAGGCAGTGGGCCGTCGGGTGGCGGCGCTGGCGCTGGCGGGGCAAGGCGGCGACGAGACTAGTGCTAAGGGAGAGAAGGGCGATGACGACGACGACGTGGGGTGTCCTGGGACGGCGACGTGGGGTGTCCTGGGGCGGCAGCGCAACGATTTGGTTTTTAGAGAGAAGGGAGAGAAGAAGGAAGAGAGAGAAAGAGAAATGGAAAAATGGGGGGAAAACCCGCTTTTGGTTCAATATAATTTTAAAAAAAGCGACGGAGAGCGTCTCTTTGTCCGTCGCTTTTTAAAAAATATTTGACCAAAAAGCGACGGACAAAGAGACGCTGTCCGTCGCTTTTTAAAAATGTTTGACTAGATATTTTGACCAAAAAGCGACGGACTAAGAGATGCCGTCCGTCGCTTTTTTTAAAAACAAATTAATAAAATAAAATAAATTAAAAATGACGGACGGCATGGTTTTTTAATTTATAAATAATTATTTTTAATAAAAAGTGACGGACGACGTCTCTATATATATTAAATAAATAATAATTAATTATATATATATTTAGCGCCAAAATCCGCGAAAAAAGCGACGGACTAAGAGATGTCATCCGTCGCTTTTTGTAAAATAATTTTAAAAATAATTATTTTTATTAAAAAGTGACGGACAATGTGGCAAATGACGTCTCTTTTTGGAGCGACACCGACCGTCGCTTTTTTGTTCGTCGTTTTTTAGCATTTTTTTAGTAGGGCAAGTTTAACGTGGAAAAATCCTTCAAACCGAAGGTTACAACCAAGGATCTACAAGATCCAAATTACTTCACTATAACAATAAGAGGGTTACAAATATTATTCTAATGGTTACACAACAAGTTCCAAAAGAGAACAAATAATATCTATACCAATAAATCCTGCTTCTGTTCGGGACCTATACCCGGATCTTACTGACTTTCGTGTAACACCTCGCAATCTAATAGACTACATTAGGGCAAAGTGTGATGGCAAGGGCCAAGGAAGAGGGCTTGGATAGCCCATCCTTCCCTAGGCACTGCCTACCTTCCCATGAGAGCCTTGATGGCTCGTGGTGGTCACCACAGATCGTGGTGGTCACCACAGATCGTGGTGCCACTCGTGGAAGGCAAGGCAGTATCTCCCCAAGGCTGCCCAAAACAGCCTCCTCCACACGAGCTACTTCACGGCCGTGAGAGGTGTCGTGGTGGTGCCTTAGATTTTTAGGGGCAAAGGGAGGGTGGCCTAGACACTGGTCCAAGACCACGAGGAGGACCACGGCTCGTGGTGAGGACCACGGCTCGTGGATCCTCTCGTGAAAAGTGGACAGTGCACTGCCAAGTGAGGGTTAAATGGGTCCTTCCGATTTTAATTAAACTAAATATATGTCATTTTTCCTAAGTCTAAGACCCCTATATAAGTCATTTTAACTTTAAAACCCACTAATTCAAGTCATTATTTCCAAAACCCAAAAGAAATCCCCAAAGTTCTTCCTCTCAAATAAATTCTCTCTCTAGAAACTTGAAGAAGAAGAAGAAGGAGATTCAAGCTAGGGTTCAAGAGCAAGATTTCATACATCAATTTCCTTGGGCTTTGATAGTAAGGTATGGTAGTTTTAGTCCATGGGTTTCTTTCATCCATGGAGTTCCCTAAAAAATCTTCAATTTAAAAAAGGTAGATATTCCCAATTGTTAGAGTTTTCTTCAATTATCATGGGTTCTCTTCAAAGTTGATTTAAATAATTGAATTATGTTATATTAAGCATGAATTGATGAATCCCTATGATTTTTATGATGTTTCCCAATGAACCCATGTAAATCCCATATTTCTCAATTATGATGATATTATGTGGGTCTTTGTTGATGAAAGAGGATTTTTATGAGATAATGCATGAAGTGATAGAATCAGATGAATTTATGATGAAATCCTTATCTAATGCTTGAATTCTAGATGTGGTAATTGAAAGTAGGCTTTGAACCTTGAAAGGGAAAAGTATGAGATTATGCATGTCTTTATGAAATTTATGTAAATGCTTTACGGATGCTTTGAGAGTAAAGTGTCAAGGATTATGATGTTGTTGTTGTGTTGTTGGAAGGACATTATCATAAACACATATTAACATGATGTGAAAGGTTTTCTTACATAGTAAGGATTCTTAGGTTGAAAGGCTTTCTCACCTAATTGAATAAAAGGTTAAGAGTTATTATGAATAGATCATGGATGGTGAAAGATTTACTCACACATGGTCTAAGGAGCAATACTATGATAAGATAAGTCAAGACTTAATAACTACTCCGTGGGATTTATGCTTAACACCAAGAGGATATTGATGTGAGATGGAAGCTCTCCCGTCATTAGAGGTCGGGTTTCAAGTAACAATCTTCTTATCCCTTAAATTATGTGCCCCATAGGTTGATTAGCTAGTGGATCCACTTAAGCTAGAAGTTCATGGTTATACCTTAGGCAAGTAGAACAACCCTTTTGGTGTGGGAGACACCGCGTGATCATGTTATAGCTTACGTGGTCTCAATGTCGGTTAAGGCTTATTCCAACAATAACATGAATAATGAACTAAGGTTTCTTCAAGAAGTATCACATATGAGTTCAAAGGTTTTAAAGATGATGTTGGTTGAATTGACTATGTTTAATGACTTATTATTTCTAACCCTATTTATATTATGTTTTACCTTGCTCAATTGCTTGTCTTGAAATGAAATGTCCCTTTTTGCATGTTTTAAATGTTTTTATGCATGTCTATCATAATTAATGCATTTTTTTAATAACGCATACTCTTGCCTACATTTTTCCCATATGGAGGGTCTGACAGTCAGGGTCATCCATTTCGTAGCTAAGTGTTGATTTAGAGATTTCCAAGCTTTGGTGAGTCCTCATGCTTTGAGGATGGAATTTTATTGTTTTTGGTTTCTTTTATGTATTTTCCCTTTTTGGACATGATATATGGGCTAAGCCCAATTTTATTCGATTATAATAGATGACTATGATGAGATAAAATGTCTAGACTTTCGCTTTTCTAAAAAATGTTTTTGGTCATTAAATGTTGTTTTACTCTTTTGGTTCTATTTTCTTATGTTATGAAAGCTAAGTGGCTTGTGTGGAGTCCTTCGAGGTTCTATACACCATATTACATCTAAGGGGTACCCCTGGGTTGTGACATTTCTAATTCGATCTCAACTGTTCAAATCAACCACCAAAATGTCAGGAACACTCAGTCAAAATTTCAGCCCGATCCAATGGTGAGTTAATTGGGAAACGTGATCTGAAGGTTGCTGGTCGGAGAAAAAAACCACAACAAAGGAACCATTTTTCTTTTCTCTTCTCTCTTGTTGAAAGTTCTCTCAAAAACCTCTCTTATATCCTAATGTCTTTCAAAGACAGTATAAATGAGCAATTGAACAATTCTCTCAAGAACCTCCTCTATTTATAGAATTGTGCTTCTCCTTACAAATCCCAAACCAACTCCAAATATAACTACTATTCAAATCCTTTTCATAATGGAATTGGAAACCAAATAAAGAGAATAACTTCAATCCTTTTTCAATTAGGATTAGGCCATGGGCCTTTCGCTGGAACATGGGTCATAGCCCAACAAATCCCCCCCTCCAGCTAAGGCGCCAAATGGACTTCAAGTGGAGGAACTCTTGACATGCTTCATGCCTGCCACACTTCTACAAAACTTATGCTTGTCTACAATCACCACTTTTGTAAGCATATCTGAAGAATTGTCATTAGTGTGTATCTTCTCAACCTCAAATAATTTCTCTTCGATGACCATTCTAATCCAATTATACTTTCTACTAATATGCTTGGACTTAGAATGAAAGGTAAAGTGGTTGGTGAGATAAATAGCACTTTGATTATTACAAAATAAGACGAACCTTGATTGTTCAAAGTCACAATCTTTGACAAACTCCTCCATCCAAAGCAATTCTTTGGTACCTTCAGTGATGGCAATAAATTCAGCTTCGATGGTAGATAAAGCTATGCACTTCTATAGTCTTGGTTGCTAGGAAATAGCCCCCCTTCCAAAAGTGATCAAATAAAAAGAAGTGGATTTTGAATTGTCAAGATTTCCTTCCAAATCAGAATCTATGTAGCATACAAGTTCAGGCTTACCACAACCAAAGCACAACTCCATATCTGAAGTACCTTTCCAATATCTTAATATCCATTTCACTTCCTTTCAATGTTCTTTTCCAGGAATTAAAAGAAATCTGCTAACGGTTCCAACAACATGTGTTATATTTATTCTAGTGCAAACCATATCATACATCAAACTACCAACTACAGAGCCAAATGGAATACATGACATCTCATTATTCTCTTCATGAGTAGACTCTGGGTTGTACTCAACATAAAGTGTTTAGCAAGAGGTGTACTAACCACTTTTGTCTTTGTCATGTTGAACCTCTTAAGTACTTTCTCAATATACTACTGCATGTGTCTATCTCAATGAATTTGTATGCCTAGGATCTTCTTTGCTGCCCCAAGTCCTTCATCGCGAACAATTGGCTCAACTCCTTCTTAAGGTCTGCAATTCTAGATTTATTTTTGCCAACAATCAGCATATCATCCACATAAATTAGTAAGGTAATAAATTCATCATCAGAGAACTTCTGAAATAATACACAACGACCTGAAGTAGTTTTCTTATATCCCTAATTTTCAATGACAGATTCAAACTTCATGTACCACTGCCTTGGAGCTTGTTTCAAGCTACACAAGCTCTTTCTCAATTTGCAAACATGGTTTTCTATTCCTTTAACTATGAAGCCTTCATGTTGCTTGTCACGCCCCCAACCTACACCTTGGGCAGTACTGGCACTCGAGAACCATTTCTGACCCTGAGCGAGCCGTTGGGCTGGCTTACTTACTTAGCAGAATACTTACTCATGATATAAATACTTTAAACGTAAACTAAATTATTTAATAATAAACTTAGAATGTATTAAAATAACACTCACTGGCCGAAGTGGCAACTCAAGTCTCAACCATCAAAACAGAAAATAGAAAGACTCAAGAACTAACATCACTAACTGTCTATGAAACCTCTAAACAACAAAGAGGGACGTCGGGACAAGATCCACGACATCCTAATGAACTAAACATACTGAAAACAATGAAAGGGGATCCTCCGGAAGCAAATAGGCTCACCAACAAACTCTGAAGCTCAACTAGAATAAACGATGTGCTGGATGCTGATCCTAGTTACATGTATCTGCATTATAAAAAGATGTAGGACAAATGGCATCAGTACATTGAATGTACGAGAATGCGAGGGGAGTACTAAATAATACATAAGCTTGAAAGGAACTGAAAGAACAAGCCTGGTCTCAACTGAACTGAACTTATTTCAATATAAAGCAATAATGTAAATCCAATATAAAGAAAAGCTTTTAAAACACGAATAACAACTTTGTGTATTTAGAAATGACATAGTAACTCTGAATGTATGCAAAGATACAATATAAACTCTGGAATGTATATAGAAATACAATTTACTTTTGTGAATATAAGAATACAAAATACTTATGTGGGATTTTCTCTAACAGACAACCATCACTTAAGAGTTATTGTAATGATAAAACATTTTGCCTCACACTGCCAGGGTCGTCCTATACCTTGCCGAGGGTATAGAACAAGACTACTAAGTGGATCCACTAGTCTATGCTAAAAAGCACTAAGGAATCATCTAAAAAGTATGACCCTTTTCTACCCATGGTGGCTACATGGTTTATGGGGGCTGGAAGCTTTCTAAACTCTCCCCTATATCGGTGCTCAATACTACTCCCAAAATATAATACTAGCTCTTCTGTTTAAAAAGATACTTCTTTCAGTGGTTTGAGATAATTGGTCAAAACTTAGCTCAAGGGCTCCTCTTGGAAATCAAAGTTTCCTCACTTCCTTAATTGTGAAAGCATTTACTCTTTACTGAAAACTAGCTCAAAGGCTCTTTTAGAAATCAAAGTTTCCTTTTCTTGTTTAAATGTGAAAACATCTTACTCTTTGGGAATACATAGTTGCGATATACTCTTTTGAAGGAATGAACTTCAATCTTTACTCTTTACTCAACTCAAAATTCAAGTCTTAAAAACAAAGTTAAAATGTTTGTAAAAGACTTTTGGAAAACTCTATGAACTTCTCTTAACTTGACTCTTAACTTTCCTTGAATTGAATTATGGATTAAAGGCTCATGATCTCATGTTATTGATGATTTCATGTTGTTTAGACGTACCTTAGAGTGTAGGAATCAACTAGGAAACATAGTACGTTTCAAGGGAACTGGTACGGAAAGAAGAGGGAAAAAGTAGAAGACCTGGCGTCCGTGGCCCTCTGAGTAGTGCGGGGTACCAGATCCAAAACTTCAGAACTGAAGTTGGGGTGCACTGGCTGGCGCGGTTCCCCAGGGGCAAAACTTCAGATGCGAAAGTGGGGTGCTCTCGCTGGAGCGCCCGAGACACCTACCCAGAAAACTCCAATTTTTCTTGGTCATTTTTCAACTCTAAAACCTCTAGTTTCAATTGGTTCTTTCCCCAAACACTTACATTCAACTACATAAGCAAAATATTCAAGAATCTACTCAAAATGACACCTAATTTCATGAATTTGAATCAACAACTCCTCAACAATTTCAACGAATTCAGAACTCAATAGAATTTCAACAAAACCCATCAAGAACTCAATTTCTAAACGTTCAAGAATCTAAATTTCTAAACTGATTTCTCCAATGAAATTTGACTGATGCTACTTCCTTGGTCCTTAATTGCAAACCTGACAGTCTACAATCTGAACATGGATCTCCTCATAAGATAAGCTATCCTTGATTCCAGTATCTTCAATTGGTATGATCAATGAAGGATCGTCCATACACTTTTTGAACATGGAGATGTGGAATACCGAATGAACTGCTGCTAACTCTTGTGGTAGCTCTAACTCATAAGCTAGATTGCCAATCCTCTTGGATATTCTGTAAGGACAAATATACCGGGGACTAAGCTTCCCCTTCTTACCAAATCTCATAACACCCTTCATGGGTGAAACTTTTAAGTAAACCCAATCATCTACTTCAAACTCTAAGTCTCATATCCTAACATCAGTGTACGATTTTTGACGACTCTGCGCTGTTTTCAGGCTTTCTTGAATAACTTTCACCTTCTCCATAACTTGGTGAACTAAGTATGGTGTTATCAACCCATCTTCACCAACTTCAAACCATCTAATAGGAGATATGCATCTTCTCCCATAAAGAGCTTCATAAGGAGCCATCTAGATGCGAGAGTGGTAATTATTATTGTAAGCAAACTCGATGAGAGGTAGGTGATCATCCCAATTGCCCTTGAAATCAATCACGCAGGCCCTCAACATATCTTCTTAAGTATGAATAGTGCGCTCTGCTTGACCATATGATGAAAAGCAGTACTTAAGTTCACCTTTGAACCCAAGCCTTTCTGGACTAACTTCCAAAACTATGCAGTAAATTGCGCACCTCTGTCAGAAATAATGTAGACCGGAACTCCATGAATTCTTACTACCTCTTGAATGTACAACTTGGAATAATCCTCTGCTGAATGGGTAGTCTTTACCGGTAAAAAGTGGGCTGATTTTGTCATCTATCAACAATCATCCAAATGGAATCATGTTGCCTTCAAGACCATGGCAACCTAGTAAAGAAGTCCATATTGATCATCTCCCCCTTCCATTCCGGAAGTTCTATATTCTGAGTCATACCACCTGGCCTTTGGTTCTCTACTTTAACTTGTTGACATTCACACACTTAGCAACAACTGTAATGCCCTTCTTCATACTACTCCACCAATAAACTTCTCTCAAATCACGATACATCTTTGTGGAACCCGGATGGATAGAATATCTGGAGCTATGAGCTTCCTCCGTGATCCTCTCTTGGAGTTCATCAACCCTTGGTACACATAACCTACCTTGATACCTTAACACACCATCTCCCCCTTGTTCAAAAGCCATTACTTTTTACTTATGAACATTTGCCGAAAAATAGGATCTTGGTATTGCTTTTCTTTCACTTCTGACAGTAATGATGATTCAGCCCCATTCATCATCACTACCCCTCCTTATGTGGAATCCATTAGGCGAACTCCCAATCATGTAAGACTGCACATATTTTACTAGTTCTTTCTTCTCTTCCTCAACATGGACAATACTACCCATAGATAATCTACTCAAGGCATCGACAACAACATTAGCCTTACATGGGTGATAAAGAATACTCATGTCATAATCCTTGAGTAATTCTAACCACCTCCTTTGTCTGAGATTAAGCTCTTTCAGACTAAACACATACTGAAGACGCTTGTGATTCGTGAATACATCTACATGAACACCATAAATATAGTGACGCCATATTTTCAAAGAAAATACTACGACAGCCAACTATAAATCATGGGTTGGGTAATTCTTCTCTTGAACTTTCAACTGTATGGAGGTATAAGCTATAACTTTGGCATTCTGCATGATCACGCAACCCAAACCAACTCTGGACGCATCACAATATACAATGAAGCCTTGCATACCTTCTAGTAAGGTCAATACTGGGGCAGTAGTCAACCTCTTTTTAATTCCTGAAAGCTTTTCTCACAAGCTTCAGACCATTGGAACTTCACTATTTTTTTAGTCAACTTGGTCAAAAGGGACGAAATAGATGAGAACCCCTCTATGAACCTTCTATAATAGCCATCCAAACCTAAGAAACTCTTAATATTATTTGGAGATGTGGGTCTAGGCCAATTCTACACTGCCTTTATTTTCTGGGTGTCAACTTTAATTCCATCACTAGAAACAATGTGGCCTAAGAATGCCACAGACTCAAGCCAAAACTCACACTTAGAGAACTTGGCATACAACTCCCTATCCTTTGAAGTTTGGAGAACTATTCAAAGATGGCTAGCATGATCTTCCTCATTCATCGAATAGATTAGTATGTCATCAATGAATACGATCACAAACATTTCTAAATAAGGCTTGAATACTCTATTCATAAGGTACATGAACGCTGCAGGTGCATTGGTTAAACCAAACAACATGACCAAAAACTCATAATGACCATAACGGGTCCTGAAAGCTGTCTTTGGTATATCACATTCCCTTACTCTTAACTGATGGTAGCCATATCTGAGGTCTATCTTAGAGAAACAAGTGGCACCCTGGCGTTGATCGAAAAGATCATCAATTCTCGGAAGAGGATACTTATTCTTGATGGTAACCTTGTTCAACTGGCGGTAATCTATACACATTCTAAGGGAACCATCCTTCTTCCTCATAAACAAGACCGGAGCGCCCCAAGGTGAGACACTTGGTTGAATGAAACCTTTCTATATGAGATCTTTCAACTGCTCTTTTAACTCTCATGGTGCCATTCTATATGGCTGAATAGATATAAGATGAGTATCAGGAATAATATCTATATCGAAGTCTATTTCTCTCTCAGGAAGGACTTCGGGAAGATCATCTGGAAATACTTCTGGAAACTCTTTTACTACTGGAACTGACTAAATAGGAGGTATCTCAACACTAGAGTCATTAACTCGGACTAAGTGATAGACACACCCCTTGGAAACTAACTTTCTTGCCTTAAGGTATGAAATAAAATGAGCCTTAGGCACTGCTGAACTACTTTTCCACTCTAAGACTGACTCATTTGGAAACTAAAACTTGAAAACTCGAGTTCTACAATCAAATGAGGCAAAACAGGCATGAAGTCAGTCCATACCAAGAATAACATCAAAATCTACCATGTCTAACTCAACTAAATCAGCCATAGTGCTCTTGTGATTGACGGAAATGGTACAATCACGATAAATTCTCTCTGCTAAAATAGACTCACCAACAGGTGTAGAAACACTGAAGGTCTCACTAAGTTTTACAGGAAGAATATCGAAATTTATTGCAATATACGGAGTTACAAAATATAAACTCGCTCCTGGATCTAGCAAAGCACAAACATCAAGGTTAAAGACTTGGATCATACCAGTGACAACATCTGGAGAATCCTCTTTCTCTTGGTGACTAGTGATAGCATAAAGACGGTTTCCTCCTCCGCCTGCCCCTAGAGTAGCTCCTCTAGATGTAACTTTGTCTGGTGGAGCAACTGAAGAAGGCTGAGCTCTATTGCCCTCATTACCATTACCCTGCTTGTTCTTTGGACACTCTTGCATAAAATGACCATTCTGGCCACACTTGAAGCAACCAGTGGAGCCATCACGACACATCCCTGAGTGGTTCCTACCACACTTAGCACATGCAGGAGGCTTACTACCCCATTTTTCCATACTACCCTGAGAATAGGCAGGTTTAGCTCTGAAATTCTGACTATTATAATCACCTTTGTTCTTTGGTGCATATGCACTACCAGATGATGGAGCAGATCCTTTTTGAAGTTGTTAGAAGGAAGACCGGTTCACATTAATATTTTGCTGCCTGAACTTATTCCCTGATGTCTTAGCCCTCTTATTCTTAAAATCTTCTCTATCCCTCAGCTTGTCCTCCTCAACTTGTTGCACAAGGATCATTAGCCTTGCTATGTCCATATCCCCTATCAACATAGATGCCTTGCCTTCCTTGCTTGAGAGGCAAGACAACCCAGTAATGAATAAACTCATCCTGCTCCTCATGTCATCAACCATCTCTGGAGCATATCGGGAAAGTTGTTTGAACTTCAGACTGTACTCATGAACGCTCAAAGAATCCTGCTTAAGAGTGAGGAACTCTCGTACCTTAGCCTCCTTAGTTCTCGGGGAAATAAATGCCCCAAGAAGTCCTCCTCTAAACAATCCCAACTCACAGGTGGTGCTCTTTTAGCTCGGTTCTTTTTCCATTGGTCGAACCATACACTACAAGAAAGTTGAGATACAACGACATTTTCTAAATGTCATATTATGATGTTTAAATGTCACAAATTTATTTACCGACATTTATTTTACATTTGGACCAAATGTCGTAAATTTTAGTGTCGGGGATTTTTCCGACATTTAGGTAATTGTCGGGAAGATTTTGTGACATTTATTTTGTGACATTTAGGTAAATGTTGAAAAGAATTTGCGTCATTTACTTTGCAACATATATGTAAATGATGGTAAGGTTATTATGACATTTATTTGTTGACATTTATATGAATGTCGATAAGAAATATATGACATTTATTTTTGACACTTAGGTGAATGTCGGTATGAAATATATGACATTTATTTTCGACATTTAGGTAAATGTTGGTATGAGATATATGACATTTATTTTCGACATTTAGGTAAATGTCGGTATGAGATATATATGACATTTATTTTCGATAATTAGGTAAATGTTGGTATGA
>JAJOOS010030862.1:0-18221 GCA_029582725.1 Solanum chiquidenum
CCATTACAGTGAACAAAACAATAAAAATGTGTTTTTGAAAATTTGTTTTATACTATACAAATCAATTGTATACTTTTTTGCCGTTCAAAATTTGAAGACTCTATGAAAACAACGCTAATATTCAAGAATTTTGATCAACCAAAACTAATTTCGTTTGATATTGCTTCAGCCGTTTGAGGAAACAAGTTGTTATGGTGTTTTCATCGTTATAAAACTCTTTTTTAGAAAAATATTTAATTTAACACAATTAGCTTGAATCATGAGATTATGTAAATTTTATGTTACCTTATTTAACGTTCCCGCATCCATTTATTAAAAAAATAAAACATTGTATAAATAATAAACAAACAAAAAACGTTATATAAATAATTAATTCTCCATAGCAAACTAACCTATACTCATAAAATGTAATTAGATAAACTATGTCTATAAAGCGTTATTTCATTAAATCCGTTTGAAACTTTCCCAAAAAAAGTAATGCCCTGTCAAGTGGCTGTTAAAAGGCAGCCTATATATAGGAGAAAAGAGGAATAAATATTCATTCACACACAACTTCATTACTGCAATTCATACTTGTTTCCTACTTTTGTTGGTTGTGATTTGTCAATTCTAATGGCCAGGTTAGAGATTGAAATTCAGAGCAGGAAAATGTTGAAGCCCTCAATTCCTACCCCGAATCATCTTCGGAGCCTCAAAGTTCGATCAGGTGGCCAATCGTTTGTACGTACCAATACTCCTCCACTACTTGCCAACGAGTAGTAAGTAGTGAAACATCATGTGATAAGCTTCAAAAATCTTGGGTGGAGACGCTAAACAAGTTTTACTATATATAATGATGTAATATTTATGATATCAATGTGGACACTTATATATCTTTAAAATACACTATTAAATAGTGTAGGGGTAATATGTCCTGCCCAAAATTTGGGATTATTAAAGCAATTTTGATTAAAGTTCAAATATATTTCAACCATTTTTCCAAAAATATAATGGGTAAAGATATTTGTGATTACTAGCAATGGGGGAGAAAGCATAACATGTCGCAATAGAAGCTTACTTCAAGGCGTCAGCAAAACACTGCCGTCTGTTTCAAAACTCAAAAGCGCCTTAACGCCTCGGGACGGAAGTGGGGGACGGTCCTACGCGCAGGCAACAACAACACTTATCAATTAATATGCACAAAATGATAAACTCAATTTTCTGAAAACTAGCTCGAAGGCTCTTTGAAAATCGAGGTTTTCTTTCTTATTAAATGTGAAAACATTTACTCTTGGGAATACTTAGTTCCCATATATCATTTTAAAGAAAATGAACTCAACTCTTTACTCTTTGCTTAACTTGAAACTTAAGTCTTAAAACAAGGTTAAAGCGTTTGTTAAAGACTTTTGAAAACTTTAGAAACTTTGCTTTGACTTGCTTCTTAACTTCTAGACTTGACTCTTAACTTCTCTTGACTTTGATCCTAACTTTTCTTGAATTGGATTATGGATTCAAGGTTCATGATCTCATGTTTATGGATAATTTCATGATGTTTAGATGTACCTTAGAGTGTTGGAATTAACTAGAAAAAATAGGTACATTGCTAAGGAACAAGTACTAAAAGGTGGGGAACGAATGGGGAGAACTGACGTCCTTGGCGCTCTGAGAGACGCGAGGCGCCAGCCCTCAACATTCAGGGACTGGTCTGGGGCACACTGGCTGGCGCGACTCCCCAAGGGTGAAGATTCAGAGACCCTTTTGGGGCGCGCTGGCTGGCGCGACGCCCCACCCTTATCCCCAGGTCTTTGATGACTTTTCTCCTCCGTTTTTCATCTCTAAACCCTCTAAACTTCAATGGTTCTTTCCCCAAACACTTAGGATCATTTATACTTTCAATATACGATAGATTCAAACCGAAATTTCACCCGAAAACACGAATCAAATCGCAAGAACCATCAACAACACAACCCACAAGAAATTCAAACGAAACTTCAATAATGTTCATCAAAACTCAATTTCTAAACTTTCAAAGACTTAATTTCGCTGAATTGAATCATGGTTGGCGCGTGGGAGAACTAACCCAACGCTATGTGATCTCACATACCTTAGTAGGGAACACCACCGACGAAATCCACAAGCAATCCACGACGATCTTGACGGATCTTGAACGCTCTTCTCCTTTCTCCTCTTTTCTCCTTTTCTTTTCTCTTCTCTCAAAACCCTAACTCTTCTTGGTAAAAGTGTAAACTGATATAACTCAGCTTAGACCCCTAATTAATCACCAAAAACGAAATCAAATAAAAGGGTAAGGAAAAGACCAAACTACCTTTTCAAAATTCGGATTGAACATTTCCTTATTCGAACAACCCAACTTCCAAAGGGAATAACTTACTCATACGAACTCGGAATCGTGCAAATTTGGAGGCGTTGGAAAGATCATTCCAAGGGCTTCCCAACCATATCTGGAACTACACCTAATTCATCCTGATCTAGGAGTTATGGCCGTTTGAATTTTACCAAAAACTCACTTTTCTTAACTTAAAACATATTTTTTTTCAGATTTTAATTCTTTCCAAAAATGACTATTTCCAATTATAAGCTTCTTCCTAGTTATTTCAAATTGCGAGATGTTACACAATAGTTGTTATAATGGAAAAAAAAAATTAAAACTGATTTCAACTTATTTGGAAAAATCAATTTTAAAAGAGTCGTCATTTAATTTTTAAAAGAAATTAAGAAAAAATATTAATTAAATAATTCTAACAGATTAAGTTTTAAAAATAATTAGGAGAAAAAGTTAAGAGGTTTAAATTTCCACTTTGAAAAGGTGTTAGCGATAATGTGTGGTTATTCGACAATTTGAAAATTTATTCTTGACTAACTTTTCGGGGGGAGGGGGGGACTTAAAAGGAAAAGAAATTTAAAGTAATTTGAAAAATAATTAACTTAAACAGTTGAAATAATTTGTAAAGAGTAAAGTTTGTTAAAAATGACCAAAGTAAAGAAAAGACGTTTGAGTAAAATCATTTAAAAGAGTAAGCCAACATAAAATGGTCCATCTTTGGGTGATTTAATTAGGGAAATTTTTCAAAATAGCAATATTTTAGTATTTAATAGGATTTCTTAGCCATATTTTTAATATTTATTAAAAATGTCAATATTTTAGTTTGTTATATATCTAATTTATATATATTTCTTATTTTTTTTATTTGAAAGAATACAATTATTTAATAACAAAATAGAGAAAATTAGGGGAGAGAATATTTCAAAAAAGATAAATATCACTGAAATTTCTCATCAGTTACATTTTTCAAAGAGAAATCGACATGGTCTTCTCTCCATTGTTCTCCAAATCTTCAATATCATTTTTTATCACTACATTGATAATACTCAATTTATGTCAAAGTGAATTGCTTTTTTTGTGCTTTGCTGTCAATCATCTTTCTTTAATCCCCGTGTTCTTGGCACTTTTGTGTCCTCCTTTTGTCTAATACATATGTATACAGGAGTTGACACCAATTTTTGATATTAATGCTTTCATCAGGCATGTTTTAGTTGTTACGTCATTGTTCCATATATTGAATCATTCTAACTTTTGATGTAGTCTCATTCACAGATGATAGAACTCTTGTTGGGGAACAAAACTCATAAATAATCGATTAGGATTTCAAAGTGAATTTGACTGATTTTGTTGAACTTTGAAATAATCGGTGAAATACAAAAACGATCATATATTCGTTAACTGTTGAATCTTTGAAGTGATTCGAAAATGCTATTGAAAGTTTTGACATTAATACAATTTTATTTTCCTAGATATATTTTTTGAATGAAAGCAAGTGTAATCTTTATATGGATTTAAAATTTTGTATGTTTGCTTGTTTGAATACAAAATAAGTATGAATACGATATGTTTGTAGCAAGATATTTTGTGATTCTTAGTGTGATTAAAGAATTGTAGGTCTGTGTGGCCGTTTGTTTTTAGTTTTATTTTTTTTGTTGAAATATTGTATCCATTCTCGGAATTGGTATGAATACAATTCCATAATAGAATTTTGTATCTGATTGTTTGGAATACAACAATTTGCTTTGTTTCGGATACAATTATACAAAATTTGAAAAAGAATAGAGAATTCCAGAAAAACAGAAATATATAATGTGACAAGAATTCATGACTACAAAAATGATTAAATAAATACAATTCATTTGGGATACTAATTGAAATAAAAACAACAAAGAACATTTAAATGAATACATATATTAAACATGATGCATAATGGAGCTAATATAATTCAAATGATGGATACAATTAATTTGGGATACATAGTGGGGCAAGGAAAATACGATATTCTTCATCAAGTTCATATTGCAAACCTCTTGGGCGACTATAACCATAAAAAATAAATACAACTTTCTCAATAAAATAAAAATCTTGTGTTGAAGGGGAACAATTAAGATACACATTATGATTATGCAAATCGAATATGAATACAATTATGAATTAGATACAACTTATGTTTAATTCAAGACAAGTACAAATCAAGTTGTCGGTTTGCACTCCTCTGGGTGTGAGGAAGGATGACAAAGGGAGGAAAGACTAATGATAGGAGAAAGGCTGGATCCACATATATAACTTCATATTAGTCAGATGAGGATTACACAGTTGATGACGATGAGGAGTTTGATGAGTCAGAAGATTAAAAATGGATAAAATCATGAGAGAAAAAGGAGAGAATGTGGGTAAAAAACTTGAGAGAGAAAAGTGGATAATTGAGTTTTTTTTTCCACCGGTAATGGAGTCAAATTAAGCTAAGCGTGGGCCCAAGTTGAAAAATAAAAGGAAGGTAAATGAATTATATTATGATACACTTTATTTGCTAAAATATTGACATATTGACATTTTTAATAATTATTTTAAAATATAGTTATTTTTAATAATTATGTTAGAATTTTTGACTAATTAACTAATTTTCCCATTTAATTAAGTTAGTTTAAGGGATAAGAGTCTGAAAAATACCCCAACTTTGATCGAATTTGTTGTTGCGATACTAAATTTTCATGAGGACCTATTACCTCCCTAGACTATTTAATACCATATTTTAAACATATATATTTGCCCACGTGGACATAAAAAATAATGCAAAATTATAAATAGTAATGTGTCCACGTGGGCACATATATACCTTTAAAATACACTATTAAATAGTTCAAGGGGTAAAAAATACACTATTAAATAGTCTAGGGAGGTAATAGGTCCTCATGAAAGTTTAGTATCGCAAGAGCAAATTCGACCAAAGTTGGGGTATTTTTCAAACCCTTATCCTTTAGTTTAAACATTTAAAGTTAGAATTAATACATGATAAACAATTATAATTAAGTAAAAACAAATGAAATAATTAAATTGGGCCCAAGACTGGTTTCTATCCGCCTAAATAAGTTACTTGGGCCAAACTGCTGATTTTGGGCTTTTCAGCCCATTTTCAGCATGTATACTCAGTTGTATACAATATAATGAAAGTTAAGATCAATGACTAAGAGCCCGTTTGGATTGACTTAAAAGTTGGTCAAACCTACTTTTAAATCAGTTTTTGACTTCTGAAAGTGTTTGACAAATATAAAAAATAACTTAAAATAAGTCAAAAATGACTTAAAATAAGTCAGAAACCAAAAATAGGTCTCCCCCTACTTTTTTTTTTTTAACTTAAAAAAGTCATTTCAGTTTGATTTTTTATTTTCAACTTAAAAGCTACTTTTTTTAAGTCAATCCAAACGGGCTCTTATCAAGATTTTTCTCAATGGATATCCTCTTTGAAGAAATAGATAAATAATTCAATTACTTTAATAAGATCATATTAATTAAAAAACAATTCGAATACATCACTTTAATTTCCTTCGATGATGACAATCTAAAATGAAAAAGGAAAAAAAAGAAGGAAAAACTACCTAAAAGGGCCATTAAACCTAAATTATTTACGGCCTCATACCCAAACTCAAAGTAACTCTTTACATAACCATTCTCCTCTAATTATTTACAGCCCATACCCCTCCCTTTTATTAGCCCATTCCTTCCTTTATTGTCCAAATCTTCGGCCCAATTTGTTATTGAAGCCCATTACAACTTGTCCAATCGTTCAGACCAACCACCCCTTTGTTATTCAAAAGAATAGACCCTACCCACCCGATTTGTCTAAACAACGACGAAGTTCAACAGTGAAGTTTCTTCCATCTACCATTGTTAGTCGAGATCATTGTGTTTTTTTGTGGTACAGTCCTTTGTATATTCCATTTATTTATTTTTTTGTTTTCAATATAGTTTTTTTGAATTGATTTTGGGGTTTCTGTGATTTTATTCTCGATTTTTTGAATTGTTTTCTATGGGTCGTAAAAACATAGCAATTAGTCATTGGTGGGGGCATCGTTCTACTTATGTTAATTATGTTGACAATGGTAGAGAAATCGATAATGTAGGTGATCAACAGTCAAGGGTTTCGAGTATGTCTGGGCCAGATGTTTCTCTCCATTTGGAGGCAAACACGGTAGACGATGTTGGTTTAACATGCAGATGTTGTGGGTGAAGAAATTGGTGAAAAAGTCGGGTTTGATTTAAAGGGTGAAGAAATCGGTGAAGAAGTCGGGTTTGATTTGAAGAGGAAAGGGAAGGCACATATGAATTCTGATCAACCAACTAAAAAACAAAATTTAGGTTGTTCTTCTGGTCCGTCCATTCCTTCAGAGTCGTTCCCTAAAATGGAAACCGAAAATATTGGTGTATCCGGCAACAAAACCATTGATCCGTATTCTCACTTGAAGGTATAATACTAATTTTTTTGATAAATTAATCTGACTCATGATATGTTTATCCTCTTTTACTTGATTACTTGTATATTTTTGAATAGTTTAATGTTTGTTGCCTTCTGTTCACATGAACTTTCATGTTGTGGACATTATTGAAATTTGTTCCTCAGATGAATTTTGAATTTTGCATTCTTCTTGTCTTTAGAGTCGACATGTATCGTCTAGACAAATGACAGTATATCTGTATTAAATGTGTATGTGATTGAACAATGTTCTTTTCATTTGTAAAATAAACTTTTGTACTGAATGATACCACAACAGTATATCTACATTAAATGTGTATGTGACTGAACAATGTTCTTTCATTTGTGAAATAAACTTTTGTACTGAATGATACCACAACAACAGGTCATATACTATTTTGGTATCATTCAGTAATTGGTCAATTTCGATTGATTATTTTTGAATGATACCAGAGCAGTATGACATATACTATTATGGTATCAGTTAGTAAATGTGCATTTTCTTCTGTACTTTTTTATTATTTCTGAATGCTACCACAACAACATGGCATATACCATTATGGTATCAGTTAGTAAATGTGCATTTCCTTCTCTACTGTGTTATTATTTCTGAATGATACCACAACAACATGCCATATACTATTTTGGTATCACTTTATTAAATGTGCATTTCCTTCTCTACTGTGTTATTATTTCTGAATGATACCACAACATCATGCCATATACTATTTTGGTATCACTTCGTAAATGTTCATTTCCTTCTGGACTGTGTTATTATTTCTGAATGATACCACAACAGTATGTCATATACTAGTTTGGTATCATTCAGTAATTGGTGAGTTCCCACTGATTATTTTTGAATGATACCAGAACAGTATGTCATATACTATGATGGTATCAGTTAGTAAATTGAATTGATTTAATTGACTTGGTTACAACAGGACACCCTTTTCAATTCCTAATTGTTGTGATGCGTAAAATAGGATACTAAAAAATAATCATACACCTTCTCTATAAGCAATTCCAATATTACTACACTATACTCCTTGTAGATTAATGTGGCTCAAATTAAGGCCACAATTATGATAACAAGATTCATCTCTAGATAATACTAAATTTGTAGCATTCTAATATTGTGTAGTAGAATTCCTTGGTCTTGGAAATACTATGATCAGTGAAATTTTAGGTGTGTTTTAGTGGAGTAATAGTTGTCCACATAGAAAGTCACTTCGAAGAATTACTGAACATGGTGTAGTTAATCCATATAATTAAACAATTAAGAATCACTACAAAATAAAACTTTCTTTCACTAATGTAAAGTACACTGTATGTTTATGACTCTGCCATGTGACAAAGATACTTTTGACATTAGTGTAGTACACTTTCTTTCATTTGCGAAAGAAACTTTTGTGCTAAATGATACCACAACAACATGCCATATACTATTTTGGTATCATTCAGTAATTGCTAAGTTTCCACTGATTATTTTTGAATGATACCAGAACAGTATGCCATATACCATTATGGTATCAGTTAGTAAATGTGCATTTCCTTCTCTACTGTGTTATTATTTCTGAATGATACCACAACAACATGCCATATACTATTTTGGTATCACTTTATTAAATGTGCATTTCCTTCTTTACTGTTTTATTATTTCTGAATGATATCACAATAGCATGCCATATACTATTTTGATATCACTTATAAAATCTGTATTTCCTTCTCTACTGTGTTATTATTTCTGAATGATACCACAATAGTATGCCATATATTGATTTGGTATCATTCACCAGATGAGTATGGCATATACTATTATAGTATCATTCAATAGTTGTTCATTTTTATTGATTATTTTTGAATGATACCAGGACAATATGTCATATATTGTTATAGTATCATTCAATAATAGTGCATTTTCATATTGGACTGTGCTATTACTTTTTGCAGGAAGGTGAATTTTTAGTTCAAATGGATGTTGATTATATACCGAAGATCGATCATAGTTTTAATGGTAATGTTGTTGCAAACATAACTAATGCTTTAACAAAAAAACAACTTGCCATGTTTAAAAAAACATGCTTTGGGAAGTTTTTAGATCTACCTCTTATTGTTCTTCATGGGCGCGTTGTACATAATATTATGATGCAACAAGTCCAACACCATGATTCCAAATCTTTATACATTGATGTAAATGGGGTACAACTCTATTTTGGAATTG
Source organism: Solanum chiquidenum (assembly GCA_029582725.1). Taxonomy (NCBI): domain Eukaryota; kingdom Viridiplantae; phylum Streptophyta; class Magnoliopsida; order Solanales; family Solanaceae; genus Solanum; species Solanum chiquidenum. The sequence goes on from JAJOOS010030862.1 coordinate 9,016, forward strand.
CTGAATTTGCCCTTGTTACTTGGCTGTTGTGTAATGGTAATACAACAATCAAAATTCAAACAGATGGAAATCGATTGGTGAAACGTTACTTTGGGTCTCCAACAGTGACATGGTATGATCTTGATTCTTTATTTCGTGTCGGCCAATTCAAGTCTGATGCTGATGCAGTGAAACTGACAGTTTTGTTTTTTGTGAACACCTTTTTACTGTCCACACTTAAGAGTAAAATACTTGATATGTCATACTTCGATTTGGTTGAAAGTGGGGATTACAACTCATTTGCTTGGGGAGTTGATATATTCAATATTACTCTTGAAGCGTGTTCCAAAAAGTTTAAGAGAAAGCCTAGATATTATAGACTTGGTGGATTTCCTTTAGCTTTGCAGATTTGGTTCTATGAGTGTTTCCCTGCTTTGAATGGTCTTTTTGCTGAACATACACTGTTTGAAGTGCCTAGACTTTTTAATTGGACTATGCACAGACAGTTGTCGCATGATTTTGTTTGTTTGCGCATATTTGGCTTAGCAGCTGATAAGGTATTTGTATTTTTAAATTTATCAATTTTAACTCATTGTTTTCAACCATCTATTTTGAAATCTGTTTATTCCTTTCAATTTTTGCAGGTGAAGAACATTGTACCAACTGAAAATGAAAAAGTATTACTTGATTTGGCTGGTTTTATTTTTAGAAGTAGCACTGATGATGATCAAAACGAGCATTTGAGTAATCAATTTTTTTGCACACAAGAAGCAAAGCATGATGTTCGTAATGAGGAATCACCTACTAATGCTGACTTGAAGAAAGAGATTGATGGTTTGAAAGCACATGTTGACATGAAGTTTAACGAGATTTTTCAAGCCTTTTCTTCATTGAAGAATAAATTAGATGTAATACAGTTTCTAAGTTTTTGTGATATACTATATTAGTATCATTTTCTGTATTTTTTGGATCCTATTTAGTGTTTTGTATGGTTCTTTTTTGAAATACACTATTTTGTTTTAATGTTTCTATTTTTAAAATTATATTAAATAAAATTTATATGCGGTCTATTTTCTATCAGTATGCATTTGAAGCTTCTATTTGGTTGACATTTATTTGCAGGGGAGAAAGAAGGATGAACATGATACCTTTGGTGATAATATTGCTACAGATTTGGGCAACGATGATGTACAATCTCCGATCAAGGCTTCTAAGTTTCCTATATTGGAAGTTCATGAAAACATTCAATCAGTGGAGGCTGATGTATGTATTGATGGTAAGACATCCAACAAGTTGAAAGATGAGACAAGTGTTGACCAAGATTCTGATGTTGGTTCAGGTTTTATTTCAATGCGTGCATCTGTTATTGATGCTATTGAAGAGGAATATTATAGGAAAAAAGCAACTGCTTTGTCTGCAAAAGATCAGGATTATGTTGATGATTTATTTGGTGATATTAGTGACACTCAATTAGCAGCTATGACACAATCTGTTGTTGACATGGTCGTGAGTAAATCTAATCCACATTTGGATGTTCCGTCTGGTGTAAATGATGATCATGCAGTTGATACTTCTTTCATAGGACATGTCATAGGTGACTCCAAAATTCATGTGTCTTCGAAAGGAGATATAACTGCAGATTTTGTTGTGAAAAATGACGATGGTGCATCTGCAAATGTAGCAATTACGACAGATTCTGTGTCTGATCATGATATGAGTCTGAAAGGAGATGTTGCAGCAGATGATGTTTTGGATAATGTAGCTCGTGGATCTCGAAATAAAGATGCTGAAAATGATTCTAGAGTTGGTATTTTCACTGAGTCTGATTTTGGCGCTGATGATTGTATTATCCCCGAAGGGACTGAAGTAGTGGAGATTTGTGATGATTCAAATACACCAGTTAGGCCGCGTGTTAGGCGTCCTGGTCCGGCACAAATTTCGCCATTTGTTGGCGGATCTGCAATTAGTGAGTTAGGCTCTGTTTCTGTGAAACATGTGAAAGGCAGATCAGCGTTAATGTTGAGTATTAAATTACCTGTTGATCCTTTGATTGAATCATCGTTCATTCAGTTCATTGACAAAGATATGATCACAAAAAGGTATGTGTTTTGATTTTTGATTTTTATTTTTTGTGTTGTCTAATTTTTTAAACATAAAACCTGTGTGTTTGTATATTTTTTGCAGCAAAAGTGTAGTGGTATATTCAAAAGATAATGATGTTCTTAAACCAGCTTTTGATTTTGAAGTATCTTCTGTGTCATCAAAGACTTGGTTTCATACGCTAAATTATGCTGGAAAATCGTGTCTGGTGATGTATATACTCCTTTAATTTGTATGTTGCTGGTTTTTATAAAGTCATTGCTGATAACTGTAGTATTGTGAAATGTGAACAAAATAAGGTAAATGTGTGATGCAAATATTTTACCAATGATAACTACTTAGCAAGCAGTTTATGCTATGATGGTATCATGTAGAAGTTAATAATTTTGTAATACAATAAATTGTGCATTTCTGAATGATATCATTTTGGTATATATATATAATGTGTTGTTATCATGTGTTTTATTGTTAGCATTTTTTTACTATGTTCTATTTCTACATTCTCATTTTAACTGTTATGAATTGTAATATCATGTCTTCTAAGGAGATAGTGGTGTGAAAAGGGGAGAGGAAAGCCAACTAGTGGCAGAAAGGACCAGTGAGGTCGGACCTTATTTAAAAAAGGAATGGGGAGGTGGGACAGTGCTTGAGGGAAAGCCTTGGGTTGTGGACAAAGAGGTTGATGATTAATAGACGCTTATCAACTTCCTCTAGCTTTTAAGCTTTTCTTCCTTGTGTAGAAGTTGGTTTTTTTGTAATAAAATGAGTTGTGCATTTCTGAATGATATCATTTTGGTATATATATAATCTGTTGTTATCATGTGTTTTATTGTTAGCATTTTTTTACTATGTTCTATTTCTACATTCTCATTTTAACTGTTATGAATTATAATTAATAATATCATGTCTTACAGCATCTGGACGTCATTTTTTATTATCTTAGAAAGAAGGCAAAATATGGGAAGAAGCCTTTAATATTGACATCAACAAATAACTTTTTTAATCAATCAATTTCCAAATTATATGGAAAGATCGAGTCTGGAGGGAATCAGACATCCCTTGTTTCTAAGGCTGCTAACATACTTTGAGTATATGTATGAATATCGATTGTTTTGCAACACACCATGGAGTGAGGTGGATTATGTGTTGTGTCCAATTCATGTGTCTGGTAAGTGGCACTGGATACTGGGTGTTTATTCGGTCCATGAGAGGCGGTTTTACGTGTATGATTCTTTACGATCTCCACAACACAAAGAAGGTGTTCTTCGTTCAGTAAAGCCTTATTCTGTGTTGCTGCCTTTGTGTCTGCAAAATATCGAGTTTTACTCTAATCGGCCAGATATTAAGTTGGTAGATGGCCTTCATCAAGGTCATGAGTTAACTGATGAACTGGAAGTTGTTATGGTTGAAAACCTTCCTAGGCAGGAGAATAGGTATTACAGTATATTATTTAATTTATTTTTTGTTGCTTTTTATGTCACTGTTTTTAATTTTGTATTCTTTTTTATACATCGACTGTGGGGTTTTTGTTGCGGCGTTTGCTGAATATTTCATTGAAGGTCTCATAATACCAGCTGTTTTGGACAGTTTGGAGATTGACACTATTCGTTCAAGTTATGGCAAGCTACTGTGGTCTTAAGATGGTGAGTGTAGCGAGACAGAAAATCCTGGCAGGCTGGGGAAGCAACATCGTGGGAAAAAGCGGAAGGCGTAGGATTAGTTATTTAGATGTACCGTTAAACTTTTTAAAACTGAAATATGTGTTTTTCTAAGACAGAGTGAATTGTTTTTTTTTTATAATCATTAGGTGTTCACTGAGTAATTTCTGAACAGTTAACTTGAATGATAGCAAGAGAGTATTTGGACAAGACAAATCTCAATGATACCATTTTAGAATATATACTATTTTAGTATCATTTACTAAATTATTTATGAAAGAGACAAATCTTAATGATATCAATTGTGTAGATATATTCCTTTTTAGTATCACTAACTAAGTTAGTTAGAAGTACGAGAAACATCAAATGATACCTATTCGGTGTATATATTCTATTTTAGTATCACTTTTTAAGTTAGTTGCGAACACAGAAACCTCAATGATACCAATCATGTAAATATATGCCTTTTAGTATTAGTTACTAAGTTATGTATGAACACAAAAATCTCAATGATACCAATCCCGTAGATATATACCTTTTTAGTATCAATTATTTAGTTAGTTAGGAACCAGAGAATCCTAAATGATACCAATCATGTAGGTATTTACTAATTGAGTATCATTTACTAAGTTAGTTATGAACAATACAAACCTCAATGATACCAATCCTGTAGATATATACCTTTTTAGTATCACTTACTAATTTAGTTAGGAACATGAGAAACATCAAATGATACCAATCCTATAAATATTTACTAATTTAGTATCATTTTACTACGTTTAGTTATGAACAATACAAAACTCAATGATACCAATCCTCCAGGTATTTACTATTTGAGTATCACTTAACAAAGTTAGTTTTGAACAGGGAGAAACATCAAATGATACCAATCCTATAAATATATACTAATTTAGTATCATTTTGCTACGTTTAGTTATGAACAATACAAAACTCAATGATACCAATCCTGTAGATATATACCTTTTTAGTATCACTTACTAATTTAGTTAGGAACACGAGAAACATCAAATGATACTAATCCTGTTTATATATACCTTTTAAGTATCATTTGCTAAGTTAGTTATAAACAATACAAACCTCAATGGTACTAATTCTGTAGATATATACTAATTTAGTATCATTTACTATGTTAGTTAGGAACAATACATAGATTCTATTTTAGTATCAGTTACTAATGAGTTGTATATGAAGAATAGAAAGTTAATGATACTAACACTGTAAATATATATTGGTTTAGCATCATTGCAACTACTGACTACTGTGTGGAGTAGAAATACTATTGATACAAATATAGTATATATATACCTTATTAGTATCAGTCAAACAATGAACACTTTGTGAACAATATAAACCTTGATTTTTGAATTTGAACATTCTATCAACATTAGTAGCACTATATAACAAATATTTTGTAAAGTTTATCTAAATCAATACAAACAGTGTTTCAATCCTTCTTTGGAATTCTTTTGCAAGTTCTTCGATTGTGTCTTTTATGTCCACATCGTCCACATCTCAATTTTGTAGCAATATAGTATTTTTCAGATCCTCCTTTTCCTCTTTGTTTTCTTTCCTGCAGGGATTTTGGCATTGGGTGGGAGCACCTTGTGTGGTGATATATGATCTAGAAGTTGGCACATTGTTTTGTTGGGTAGAGGATGAACTGGTGCCTCATATGCCTTTTGTAAGTAGTTTCTAGTGTAGTAAGGAGAGCAGTATGTGTATTTGTCAAGGTGAAATTTGCGCACCACCGCCATGGCAGGCCCACATGGAAATTCATTTATTCGGAACTTTCCACACGTACATGCTTTTTCATGTAATGAAACTGTGTTTCACTTGACCATCTCTGACGGAATGAACAAAATGAGTAGAAGGTGTTACCTGTATTTATTCCAAAAAATAGAACTTTTTGTTAACTCAAAACTATAACAGTATACATATACTATTTTGGTATCATTCAGTATTTGCTCATTTTTTTTGATTATTTATGAATGATACCAGAACAGTATATCACATACTATTATTGTATCACTCAGTAACTGTGCATTTTCTCTTGGGACTATATTATTATTTTTGAACAATACCACAACAACATATCATATATTATTTTGGTATCATTCAGTAATTGCTCATTTTCAACTGATTATTTCTGAATGATACCATAATAGTATGTCATATACTATTAAGGTATCACTCAACAACTACGCATTTCCTCCTGGACTGTGTTATTAGTTCTGAATGATACCACAACAACATGCCATATACTATTTTGGTATCATTCAGTAATTGCTGATATTTCACTGATTATTTCTGAATGATACCATAAGAGTATGACATATACTATTATGGTATCACTCAACAACTATGCATTTCCTTCTGGACTGTGTTATTAGTTCTGAACAATACCACAACAACATGACATACACTATTATGATATCATTCAGTAATTGCTCATTTTCCACTGATTATTTTTGAATGATACCATAAGAGTATGACATATACTATTAAGGTATAACTCAGCAACTACACATTTCCTCCCGGACTGTGTTATTAGTTCTGAACAATACCACAATATCATGTCATACACTATTATGGTATCATTCAGTAATTACTCATTTTTCACTGATTATTTTTGAATGATACCATAAGAGTATGACATATACTATTATGGTATCACTCAACAACTACACATTTCCTCCTGGACTGTGTTATTAGTTCTGAATGATACCACAACATCATGTCATATACTATTTTGTTATCATTCAGTAATTGCTCATTTTTCACTGATTATTTTTGAATGATACTAGAAGAGTATGACATATACTATTATGGTATCACCCAGTAACTGAGCACTTTCTTCTGGACTGTGTTATTAGTTTTGAATGATACCACTACAACATGTCATATACTATTTTGGTATCATTCAGTAATTGCTCATTTTCCACTGATTATTTTTGAATAATACCACAAGAGTATGACATATACTATTATGGTATCACCCAGTAACTGAGCACTTCCTCCTGGACTGTGTTATTAGTTTTGAATGATACCACAACAACATGCCATATACTATTTTGGTATCATTCAGTAGTTGCTAATTTTTCATTGATTATTTTTTAATGTACCAGAAGAGTATGACATATAGTATTTAATCACAACAAGTATATGCACTATATGTAGATTGGATACATAATGTTACCGTCATTGTCTGTGCTTCGGTATTTGTTTCATTCAACAACGCTTCATATTTGTTTGTTAATAAGCTGTTTTCAAACTTGGCAGCATTACCATTTGTGTAATTCCACTTATGCACCATGTTTGTCATAAAATCCAGCAAATCTATTATTGGTAGTTCTCTTGCATATTTGGTTGCTGCATTTACTGATTCCACTATATTTGATGTCATTGATGTTGTTCGATTTGCTGTGCAATGTGACCGTGCCCATTTGTGGTATCCAACATCTTTCAAGTAAGATTTTACCCTATGATCAATAACATCTAATTCTTTCATTAAAGAATTGAATTCCTCAACCGTGTATGCTCTTGACAATGCATAGTAAATGCTTTTTTATATCCTTTGCTTTCTTTTTGAAATTGCCCTTTACATTGTTCCACAGATGAAACATACAAACACAATGAGGAATTATTGGATACACAGTTGCAGCTGCTTTGGCAATGCTGTCATGTCTATCCGAGACAATGCACATGCCATCCCTTTGTGGATATATATCTCTTAAACATTCAAAGAACCATCCCCAAGACATCATTTTCTGAGTCAACAATACTATAAGCTATAGGAATAATTTGTTTTGTTTTATCAAGCAATGTGTTAATTTTGAAGAACAAAAATCAATGTAGTTCATGATACTCTGTTAGCATAGATATACTATGCAGGTATCATACAGGGCAAAACACAGTCATACAGTGAAGAAAAACTAAGCTTGCAGATCATGATACTATGCAAGGATATATATATACTCAGTTGATATCATACAGTGAAGAAACACATTCAAATGAAGAAAAACTATTTAGTATATTGTACTATGGTATTACTTACCTTGTGCATCTTGTGTGGCAGCCGTAAGCATTGTACCTATGTACATTGCTTTAAGAAATGTACCGTCCACCACTAATGTTGGTTTGCAATATGTCCAACCTTTAATTGTTGCATTTAAGGCTATAAAAAAATATAAAAATGAGCCATCTTCTTCAGTCTCTAGCCTTGTAACTGTTTCCGGATTGGAATATTCCAACATATACAAATAGTTCGGCAACTGTGCATACGAATTTTTTGGCTTGCCTCTTAACAGTTCGTATGCTTTTTCCTTTGCACGCCATGCTTGCATATATGTCAAGTCAAGACCATGAGCTTTCTTGAAGTCTCTTTGAATATCCGTTGGTGTGCAGATGATTTTTGGATCATTCAGTTTGTCTTGTAGAATTTTAGAAACAAACAATGTCAATGCATTTCTTTCTGCTTCATGTTCTGGACATGTGTGGACATCATTGAAACTTGTTACTCGAAATAATTTTGAATTTTGTATGCTTCTTGCCTTAAGAGACCACCGACATGTGTCTTCAACACAAATAACAGTATATCTGCATTCAACAAGTATGTGATTGAATAGTATTGTTTATATTTTTGAAATAAATAATACGTTAAAGACCTCAACAAACTAAGTTGAGGTCATTTCACAATGTTTATTTTGAATGATATTACCACAGTATATATATATACTATTTTGGTATCATTCAATATTTTGCTTATTTTCTCTGATAATTTATGGATGATACCAGAACAATATATCATATATTATTATGGTATCACTCAGTAATTGTGCATTTTCTCCTAGACTGTGTTATTACTTATGAATGATACCACAACAACATACCATACATTATTATGGTATCATTCACTAATTGCTCATTTTCCACTGATTATTTCTGATTGATACTAGAAGATTATGACATATACTATTATGGTATCACTGAGTAACTGCGCATTTTCTCTTGGACTGTGTTATTAGTTCTGAATGATACCACTGCAGTATGTCATATACTATTTTGGTATCATTCAGTAATTGCACATTTTGCACTGATTATTTTTGAATGATACTAGAAGAGTATGACATATACTATTATGGTATCACTGATTATCTGGCCATTTTCTCATGAACTCTAATTGATATCACAACAGCATGCCATATACTATTTTGTGGTATCATTCAGTAATCGCTCATTTTCCACTGATCATTTCTAAATGATACCAGAAGAGTATGCCCTATACTATTATGGTATCACTGATTAATTGTCCATTTCCTCCTAGATTGTGTTATTACTTATGAATAATACTACAACAACATGCCATACACTATTATGGTATCATTCACTAATTGCTCATTTTCCACTGATTATTTCTGATTGATACTAGAAGAGTATGACATATACTAT
>JAJOOS010030863.1:0-19760 GCA_029582725.1 Solanum chiquidenum
ACTCGGAATGAGGTGAAACCAAGTGCATTGGAAAGCTAACTCATAGAGGTTTAATTTAATAGGTTGCGGCCCTTCCAGTTCCTTGTGTGCTAAGAGATGTTCCCCTTTAAAGTTGACCCTAAAAATCGCATTTTTTGCGATTTTCAAATTTTGATACGGTTGCTCTAAAATTCGGGTTAGACCCATCCCCCACTCAATTTGAACCCACAAATAAGAATATGAAGTCGAATTTCCGAAATCATGCACGGATTTTGAGATATATGGAAATTACAATTTTAGGTGTTTCCGAAGCACATTTTCGGGCATTTTGGGGTCGTTTCAGTAGTATTGAGCACCAATATGGGGGAGAGTATATACAACTCACAGCCCCATAAACTATGTCTTGCCCACATGGATACATGATCATACATTTTAGATGAATCCTTAGTGTCTTCAAGTAGGGCTTAGTGGATATACTTAGTTGCAGTGTTTTATATCCCAGAACGATATAGGATAGTTATGGCAGCGTGGTCAAGACGTTGTATCATGACTTAGCTCTTCATGATGGTTGTCGGTCAGAAAATTTCCCAATAGAGTTAAAATGTATTTCAGAGAATGAGAAAATATTTTGTAAAGTTAAATTGTTTCATTCCTTTAATTCTTTACATTCAGTTGAGTTTATGTTATACTTATTGCAATCCTTTCTTTTAGTTATTTTGCCTCAGGTATATTACATACATGTGCATTCAAATGTACTGATGTCATTTGACCTACATCTTTTATGATGGAGATACATGTATTCAAGATCATCAACAAACGCTTAATTGAGATCATTTGACACTCCAGTTAGCTTAAGTGAGCTTCCTTGCATTCCAGAGAATTTCACTTTTTCCTTTCAGCTTAGTCCTTTTAGGGTGTTGTGGGTCTTGTCCCAACACCCATATTGAACTATAGAGGCTTCATAGATAGTTAGAGTTGAAGAGTCTCTCAGTATTTTTCCTTATTTTGAGATGTTTTAAAAATTGTTATTATTATTGCAATTAACTATATTCAGACAGCTTGAGTTAAGTATTTGCATGAGTTTGAATGTTCTAAATTCTATTTCTAAGCTTGTTATCGCTTGAGTAAATCTTCTGCTAAGTAGTTAGCCAGGACAAGGGTTCGCTTGGGGGACAAGAAATGGTTCTCGAGTGTCAGCCACGTCCAAGGTGTAGGCTGGGGGCGTGACAAAGTCCATATGGCATGTTACTTAAATATGATTGGCCGAAGGGAAATCTATTCTTATCCAACTCATTTATTCTAAAACTATAAATAGGGGTCCTCATAATTCAGAAAATGAACAAAGAATGTTAACAACAAGCTAGACAAAGCTCATGGATCTAAAGCCGTAGATTTTTCCATAAACTACAAGTTTAAGAATTCAAGTATTCAAATTCAAGAACAAGATTCAAGAACAAGCTTGAAACCCTTGAATTCAAGTAAAAGTAAAGATCAAGATAAATTTCAAGTTCAAGTTTATCAAAGATTCGAGAACAAGCTCCAAAACCCTTGAATAAAAAATGAAGTACAAAATCAAGATCATCAAATTCAAGTCCATATCAAGTTCATCAAATCCATAAATAAAGATCAAGAATACAAGATTCAATTTCAAGCTCGAAGCCCTTGAATTCTACTAAAAGTCAAGATCAAGATAAAGTTCAAGTTCATCGAAGATTCAAGAACAAACTCCAAAGTCCTTGAATCCAAGATCAAGTTCAAGATCATCAACTTCAAGTCCATATCAAGTTCATAAAATCTACAAATCAAGATCAAGACTACAAGATTCAAGATCAAGATCGTAGCCCTTGAATTCAAGTATAAAGTCAAGATCAGGTTCAAGTTCAAATTAATCAAAGATTGAAGAACAAGCTTCAAAGGCCCTTGAATCTATTATTAAGTCCAATAATAAGAGCAAAATTCAAGATCAAGCTTAAAAGCTCTTGAATTATTTTTGAAAAGATGAATAAGAGGAATAATAGAGATTGTAACACTTTGTAACACCCCACTATTTGAAAGAGCTAAAAATTAGAAAGAACCATTTTTGGAAAGAATGAAACTCTGGAATTTGGCAAGTATGTTAAGTATGAGTTTTGAGTCAACTTGAAACGACCATAAATCCTAGTACATGATGAGTTAGGTGGGCTACAAGATGTCAAATAAAAGGTCTTTGAATTGTCTTTCCAACGTCACCGAGTTTGCTAGTTTTTGAGTTTGTATGAGGGAGATACGCCCGTTTGAAGTCAGGCTGTATGAATAAGGAAAGTTACCCGAATTTTAGAAGGGTATTTTGGTCTTTTCATTACCCAATTAATTAAATCTGTTTTTAGTAATTTATTTTGGGTCTAAACTGATTAAGTTCAGTTTACACACTCAAATTTCATGCTAGGATTTTTAGAGAAAGAACTCAAGAGGAGAAAGGAGGAGAAAAGGTCAAGATTCATCAAGTTCTTGCGATTTTGGTTACGGATTTCGACAAGGATTCAATCCTAAGAGGTATGTGAGACTTTCATAGCATTGGGTTCATTGACCCATGCGCCAATCATGTTTAGTTCAGTGAAATTTGTTTTAGAAAGTTGAATGCTTGATGATCTTGAATTGTGTTCTTGAAATTGGCTTTTGTTCTTGAGATTTGATGGGATTGTTGAGATCTTGAGGAAATCGTGTCGATTTTAGAGTTGTTTATGAATATATTCTTGTATAAATAGACTGGGTATCTTAGTTTAAAGAGAATTTGAGAAAAATAATCGAATTTAGGCGAATTGAGGTTAGAAAATGAAGAAGGAAAAACTCGGGCGAATCTGGTATCCCAGTCCACGTCGTGGACTTGCCCCACCATTTTACATAAGATTTCTTCACGCCGCGGAGAGGTTGTGGACCCCTCTAACTCAAAATTTATTTCGCGACCAAATATTTAAATGCATCTCCGCGTTGCAGACTTGCTTCCAGACAGTGATTTCTTGATCGTTTCTCATGCTTAATGATGAATCCACAAATTGGACTCATTTAGGGAAATATTTTAATAGAAATTGTATCCTCAAATGCTTATTTTATCTCAATATCTGATGAAAACCTTTAAGTTTCAGGTATTTGAAGTTTAAAGGAGAGCATGGACACTACTTCACAAAAAGGAACGAAAAGGCTGAAAAGAACAAAGAAAATGAAGACCTGAGGATCGCCGAAGGGTCCCACTTCGCCTTTTTTTCCAATGTGCTGAGCCTTGAAGGAAATGATCAAGTTAGCGGAAAAAGGGAGCAGTCGGTGCATCGCCGAGAAGGTCCGCGAAGTAGTACTAAGTCGCCCAATGACCCAGATCACGACAATGCCGAAGGATGGTGCATGAAGGCGATGAACTACACCAAGGGGTGAATCGCTGAGTTGATCGGCGATTCCGACTAATGTCGCCGAGTGATCCGCCGTAGTACAGATTTTTGAAAGCTATAAATACTTGTTGAGGGTTATAGCTTAGTATCAAATTTTAGAAGGAGACTTTAGTATCAATATTTAGTATCAGAGTTAGAATATAATTTTAGTACTTTTTATCTCAAGTTTCTAAGGGTTTGAAGACTTGAAGAAGAAAAGGGTTTCACCTCTTTCAATTTGGAAGTGGGCCTCTTGGATTCTTTCTTCTTTGCTCAAATCAAGATTTATTTCTCTATACCCATTTGATTTCAACATCATTGAAGGTATAAATTTCAATATCTTGATGTGTAGCTAAAAACCCCCATTCTTGGGGTGTGATTTAGCAAATATGTGTTGATATTATTATTGGGTCTTGCTTGCTGATAGGTAAGATGTATTTTAATGGTGATTTCACCTAGTGGTTGTGGTTTAATTTAATGGGTTTGTAGTTGCAAATACAAAGCCACCCATGTGTTTTCGGCTTGCCTGAGTGGGAGGTCGTGAAACCAAGGCCGCTAGACTGATGGTCTAAGGAGTGGGTCGACATGAGGTTCAGCCCGAGAGGGTGAGCCCTAATCCCATATCATAACACTCAGCTCGAGAGAGTGAGTGGGGTAAGGCGTTAGCTGGCCTTCATGCGGCAAATGGGTGTCCAAGAGGAACACATTTGAAATGGGGTAAGTTGGCCGAGAGGGAACTTATTTCCATCTAAAGCTTAGCCTAGTCATTATTATTTTGCAAATTTCGTATCGAAAGAATGTACCCAACTATTTATCTCAACTTGTAATGCGGTCACACCCCAAGAACTCATCTCCATACTTGTTTTCTTTGTTATTTTTGTTGTTTTTGATATACTCGTGACAAAAAACCCCAAATTTATATTTGACATTTTTGTGTCCCCCCTTTAATTTACAATGTTTTTAATCGTTAACATCTTTAGCTACGACTAGTTAGAACCAAATTTTATTTTTCTATTAAATCTCAAGACCACTCCCTTGGGACAGGACCCCAACCCTTGGTTGGGTTACTATACTATCACAAGATCGTAGACACTCGTACTGGAAGTTGTGTCGTTGATTACGTGAATAGAGAAATTCTAAACATCAAAATGTCACCGCTGCCGGGGAGTGGTGTTACTTGAGAATTCTTAGATTAGTAGAATTGTTGTTCTTCTTAGTTGTAGTTCTACTTACTAGATTTATAATTTTATTTTGTTCATTTATTTTTACAGAAACAGGAGAGATGAGTATGGTTAATGACTATGGACCAATAGAGCACCTCTCGGTGGAAGTGATGAGGTTCAGAGATAGCATCCTGACCTTCAAACAGATGGACGATGAGCCTCTTCATGAGTCGTGGCTGAGGTTTAAAGCATTGTTGATGAAATGCCCAACTCATGAAATTACCGATCTAGTTCTACTGGAGTGCTTCTATAGGAGTCTAATCCCAGAAACAAAGTATTATTTGATCGACTTATCCCGGGTGGTCTTGAGAGATACTCTTATGAGACCGCTACTAAACTCCTTGACCTTGTGGCCAAAACCAACAAAAATACTGAGAAGGACCAGCAATTGAACATTTGGCTGGGATAAATGAATAACTTGACCTAAAAGGTCGAGGAACTTGAGGTGATGTCCAAAAAGGAGAGCAAATACATATCACTTACCAAGTAGGGAAGGTCTATGGACAATGAAAATAGACATATCGAGGATACGTTGTTAATCATTGTCCACAAGCTAAATGAGCAAGACAGAGTGTTAGAGGAGATTAGAGAAAATATAGAAGTGCTAACTCAGACGAGCGGCTCTCACTCTAGATCTATCTAGCTAATTCAAACTCTTTTGGGTCATGTATTGCCCCAACTCCATCCAAATGAACAATTGGGATCACCTAGTTGCACTAGGTTTTAACCCCAAAAATGAGGGTTGAGCGTTGACTTGCGTCGTGCCACGACGTTAACTACGATGCTGTTTGGGAGGTAACCCAAAACCAATTTAATTGATTTACTTTTGTTTTGGTGAATAATGGTGTGTTGGTTGTGCAGGTTTAGATGAGGAAAGTGTTTGGAGAATGCATATTGGCGAGCAATAGATTCAGTCGGTGAGTTACCGAAAGGGTCGGCGAATCCGATCTTATCTGCCGTTTGACTCAAGACATCGTCAACATTGGAGTCTGTAAAACTTGGCCAGCTTTGGAAATTATAGGCGAATCGCTGACTATGTCGGCGATCTCGATGGAAACCGCTGATTGGACCCCCACAAACCAGAGTGAGTAGGTGGCGAGCTTGACTACTGTAGTGGGCAAAAATTGGACGGTCTTCGCAAGCCAAAGGTTTAAAAGTTTCAACTTCATTCACTTTCCTTCACTTTTCATCTCTCCAAACTCACACCAGCACTCTAGTTTTTATATTTCTTGCACTTTTGGAGTATTTTGTTTCATTGATTTGTGCACGGATTTGGATTGCATTGTCGTCTAGCTTCTCGGTAGCATTTCAATCAGTACAAAAGGTTAGCTTCTTAATACTCACAATTATTTTGTCAGCATTATACTCATTTTCACACTCTTTGGCATTGTTAAGATCTACTAAACCTCCCTGATTGGATATAATTGGTTAAGGGTCGATTGCTATTCGATAACCTTGCTTAAACAGTGAAATCCTGCTCTCCGATGTATCTAGTCGAGTTAATATAAGATGGGTGGTATTCATATATTATGGGTCTTAGTTAAATTTGTGTTGTTTGTGCTAAAATTATATTTTTAGGGGTTGCGGGGCCGATTTCAAATAGTTGGGTCAAAAGTAGGCACGATAGGTGATTCGGCGAGCTCGCCGAACCACTCCGCGGTTCACCTAAGTACCCCGTATCACCCTTACTATAATGCATTATATGTTTTAGCTGCTGTAACTTTCGGTGAGAAGCACGAGATAGCCAAGTGCACTCGGTGACTCACCGAATGACACCTTAATCGCCCTTTGTCCGCACCTCTTACTCCTTCTGCACTGTGACCTTCGACGGATTGTCTGTGGCTCGCTGAATGTATTCGGCGGCATGCCGAATGGAATATCTAGTCTTTCTACAGATGAAAGTCTCTGTTTTGGTTTTCAAATATGTTCTAACATTATCTCAAAGACTTTGCAGACATGGCCAGACCAAAAGTTGCAGGAAGGAACATGCCACCTAGACACATAAGAGCACAACAGTTCAGAAGAACTGACAAGAGCGAGAGAAAGGAAGCAGATTCCAGTAGGAGTATTTACATTGACCCTGTTGTCCTTTCATGGGCTCGAGGATTCGTCAATGCGATACATGCCTTCAAAGCAGCGCATGATTTGAATAACATGGTTGAGGAAAATATCGCTACAGAAGTTAAAGCAGAAAGAAAAGGAAACGAGAACCTGAAGGTGACTAACAACACTCCGGGCACTGATGCCCAGACATATGGAGCGACTACTTAGACATGATCCCCTGTTACCTCGCTCTCTGTCTTTCTTTATTTTGCCTTTCAGATTCTGTGTTATTTGCATTTGAGGACAAATTGTTTTTATTTGTGGTGGGGTGAGGCCCACCTTTGTGTGCTATTAATGTTTGTGTTTATATTTGGGTTGTTCTATCTAAAATTGTTTTTACACTGCTTTTGATGTGGATGTTTGAGCTCATGGCTCCCCTTTTTGATTTTAATTAATGCAAATTTAGACCCTTCCAAAAAAAAATTGTTTTTCAAAATTTTTCGCCACCGCTTGTATTGAAAGTGGCTGTTCTTTTGCAAATGTTAAGTCTCAATTCCTATCAATACTGATGACTTAAATAGTGCTCTCAATCGAACGAACATGAATGTGCGGCTACGACGAGACCAAATGAAGTTGCATAAACAATATGTGAACTCTTTGCATCTTGTTGTGATTAGCCATTTATCGAATTGATTCTCCTATAATGACCGTTGCACACTAGCGAAAGTGTGTAGTCTTTCTTGACTTAAGTATCGATGCCTTGTGTGGTTAGCTTACTATGAACTATGCATGAATAAACCTAGAATTTACCCCGTTAGTCTGATTGATTTAGAAAGGTGTACTCTTTAGATGATCCTAGGCAATTTTAAAGAGTGTGAGCCAATTTTGACATATACCTCTTTTGCGGCCTACCCGTGAGCGTGTGAAACTCTTTTGAACACCCCTTGAGCCTTACCTTTCTTTGGAAGAAACTTGATGAACCCTAGACCGTACTTAACCCACTACCTATAATCCTCTTGATTTGTGGTTTAGTGAATAGCCAACTTAGCCCAAAAGCCTAAGTTGGGGGTGTGGTGAAAAGGAAAAGGAGAAGTCAAGAAGTGCAAGAAAAAGTCTCTCTAACCCATGGTATTGCAAAACAAAATGGAAAACCTTCTAAAAAAAATAAAAATAAAAATTTGTATATATTTATATAATTTTTGAAGTGCAAAAGGAGTTGGGTTTCCAAGAAATACATGGAGAGTGAATGAATGGGTGACTTAGAAGCACTAGAAGAAAAAGTGATAGAGGAAAGGAAAATGACGTTTTGAGAACACCACATATCATGAGGATGAAGAAGTCACTGAGCCTAAATGATCATACCTATGCACTCATCCCCATTACAAGCCTTGAAAAGACCTTTTTGATCTTGAGTAAGCCGAACCAAAAGTCGATTGGAAAATAAGGGCAAACCTATGGGTGAAATCATGCATTGTGTTCCTCTTTTTGAGTGTGAGCGTTGCAACTGATTCCTGGTATTAAATTGATTAACTTTTGTGTGTGAATATGGAATCATTCTGTGTGTGAGGGCATTTAGATACTTTCGTTGAGCTTGAATTTGCATTAGTAGAAAGTATTGTGAACATGAGAATCGTTGGTAATGGTGTGTCACAACTTGAATCTTTGAGTACACAATTGAATCTTCGCATAAGTAGTTTGAAATTTTGTTGTGTATATTCATGATTGAGTCTTGTGTAGCACTCTTTGAGATACCCTTTTTGAACAACTAAACTTGAGTTTGCTTTAGGACAAGCAAAAGTTTAAGTTGGGGGTGTTGATGAGTCCATACATTGGACTCATTTAGGGCTATATTTTAATAGAAATTGTGTCCTCAAATGCTTATTTTATCTCAATATCTGATGAAAACCTTTAAGTGTCAGGTATTTGAAGTTTAAAGGAGAGCATGGACACTACTTCGCAAAAAGGAATGAAAAGGCTGAAAAGAACAAAGGAAACGAAGACCTGAGGATCGCCGAGTCCACTTCGCGAATCGCCGAAGGGTCTCACTTTGCCTTTTGTTCCAGTGTGCTGAGCCTTGAAGGAAAGGATCAAGTCGGAGGAAAAAGGGAGCAGTCGGCGCATTGCCGAGAAGGTCCGTGAAGCAGTACTATGTCGCCCAATGACCCAGAGCACGACGATGTCGAAGGATGGTGCAAGAAGGGGATGAACTACACCAAAGGGTGAATCGCCGAGTTGATCGGCGATTGCGACTAATGTCGTCGAGTGATCTGCCGTAGCATAGATTTTTGAAAGCTATAAATAATCGTTGAGAGTTATAGCTTAGTATCAGATTTTAGAAGGAAACTTTAGTATCAATTTTTAGTATCAGATTTAGAATATAATTTTAGTACTTTTTATCTCAAGTTTATAAGGGTTTGAAGACTTGAAGAAGAAAAGGGTTTCACCACTTTCAATTTGGAAGTGGGTCTCTTGGATTCTTCGTTCTTTGCTCAAATCAAGACTTATTTCTCTATATCCATTTGATTTCAACATAATTGAAGGTATAAATTTCTATCTCTTGATATGTAGCTAAAAACCCTCATTCTTGGGGTGTGGTTTAGCAAATATATGTTGATATTATTGTTGGGTCTTGGTTGCTGATAGGCTAGATGTATTTTAATGGTGATTTCACCTAGTGGTTGTCGTTTAATTTAATGAGTTTGTAGTTGCAAATAAAAATCCACCTATGTGTTTTCGGCTTGCCCGAGAGGGAGGTCACGAAACCAAGGCCGCTAGACTGATGGCCTAAGGAGTGGGTCGACATGAGGTTCAGCCTGAGAGGGTGAGCCCTAGTCCCATATCCTAACACTCAGCTCGAGAGAGTGAGTGGGGTAAGGTGTAGGCTGGCCTTCATGCGGAAAATGGGTGTCCGAGAGGAACACAGTTGAAACGGGGTAAGTTGCCCGAGAAGGAACTTATTTCCATCTAAAGCTTAGCCTAGTCACTATTATCTTGCAAATTTCCTATCGAAAGCATGTACCCAACTATTTATCTCAACTTGTATTGCGGTCACACCCCAAGAACTTTTCTACATACTTATTTTATTTGTTATTTTTGTTGTTTTTGATATACTTGTGACAAAAACCCCCAAATTGATATTTGACACTTTTGTGTCCCCCCCTTTAATTTACAATGTTTTTAATCGTTAACGTCTTTAGCTACGACTAGTTAGAACCAAATTTTATTTTTCTATTAATTTTCAAAACCACTCCCTTGGGACACGACCCCAACCCTTGGTTGGGTTACTATACTATCACACGATCGTAGACACTCGTACTGGAAGTTGTGTCGTGGATTACGTGAATAGAGAAATTCTAAACATCACTTAAGTATCTAAAAAAACTCTTAAACATCATGATATCTTTCCTATCACAAAACACAACCTTGAATCCATAAATTTCAAATTCAAGGAAAGTTAAGTAAATAGTCTAGAGAGTCCTTCCAAAAGTCTTTTGCAAATGCTTTAAACTTGTTTTAAGACTTGGGTTTTGAGTTTAGTAAAGAGTAAATAGTGAAGTTATTTTCTTCAAAAGTGTATATGGGGACTATGTATTCCCAAAGAGTAAATGTTTTCACATTTAATTAAGAAAGGAAACACCGATTTCCAAAAGAGCCTTTGAGCTAGTTTTTAGTAATGAGTAAATGTTTTCACATTTAATTAAGAGAGGAAACACTGATTTCCAAGAGAGCCTTTGGGCTAGTTTTTGAGCAATTATCTCAAATCACAGAAAGAGTTATGTTTTTAAACATTTGAGCTAGTTATATTTTTGGAGTAGTATTGAGCAACGATATGGGGGAGAGTTCAGACAACCACAGTCCCCATAAATCATGTAGCCAACATGGGTATAAAAGGGTCATACTTTTTAGAATATTCATTAGTGCCTTTTAGCATAGACTACTGGATCAACTTAGTAGTTAGGTTTTATTCCCCCGGGACGGTATAGAACGACACTGGCAGCGTGAGGCATCCAAACTGAGTTACCATTGTATTTCTAAATACACAAAGTTGTTATCCATGTTTTAAAAGCTTTATTGATATTGCATTTATATTATTGTTTTATATTGAAATGAGTTGAGTTGAGTTGAGACTAGGTATGTTCCTTCAGTTCCTTTCAAGATTATGTCTTGGTTTAGTATTCCCCTCACATGTTCGTACATTTAATGTACTGATGCTAGTTGGCCTGCATCTTTTTATGATGCAGATTCAGGTAACTTGGATCAACATCTAGTGAATTATTGATCCAGTTGAGCTTTAAAGTTGTTAATAAGCCTCCTTGCTTTCGAAGGATCCCTTTTTATTGTTTTATCAGTTAGTTCATTAGGATGTCATGGGTCTTGTCCCGACGTCCATCTCAGTTGTTAGAGGATTCATAGATAGTTAGTTATTGCTTGTTCTTGAGTCTTTTCCATTTTCAGTATTGATGTTGAGACTTGAGTTGCAATTTTGGCTAGTTGAATGTTCTTTTAAGACATTTTAAGTTTATTGCATGAGTTTATCTTTTGAGAGTGTTTCATGTTATTTAAGTCTTTCTCTATGAGTTACGCTAGGCCAAGGGTTCACTTGGGGCCAACAATGGTTCTCGAGTGCCATTCCTGCCCAGGGTGTAGGCTCGGGGTGTGACAAACTTGGTATCATAGCACAGAGATCAAGAGTCTTAGGGAGTCTATGAATTTGTGTCAGTAGAGTCTTAGTTATCGGTGTGAAGCGGGCCAGATCTATAATTAAGAGGCTGTGATATTTAGGAACTATCTCACTTCTTTCATACTCATTTCGTGAGATAAAATTTATCTCTAAAATGTTTCTTCTAATTCATTCTTGTGCGTGTCTTTCAAATCATGCCTCCACGAAGACCTATCAGAGGTCATCCCGCTAGGAGAAATGTTGAACCATATGATCAAGTGGTACCAAATGCACCAGAAGTGCAACCCCAAGGAGAGGTCACCAATGCTGAGTTCTGTGAAGCTATCTGGATGTTAAGTCAAGCTGTGACCAATCAAGTTGGACAGAGAGAAAATCGACATGTAGTGGCTGATACTTTAAGGATTCGTGAGTTCTTAAGGATGAATCCTCCAAGATTATGCATGTTGCTGATGGTGAGAGGGTGGAACTAGCTGCATACCAAATGAAGGGTGTCGCTAGAATCTGGTTTGATCAGTCGAAAAAGAATAGAGTTGAAGGTGCACCACTTGTTAGTTGGGCTTTGTTTGAGGAAGACTTCTTAGGGTGTTTCTTTCCCTGTGAACTGAGAGAAGCCAAGGTATGAAAATTCCTTACTCTTAAGTAGGAATCTAAGAGTGTTCATGAGTACAGTATATAGTTCACCTAACTTTCCCACTATGCTCCAGAGATGGTTGCTGACATGAGAGGTAGGATGAATTTGTTTGTTACTGGGTTGTCTCGTCTGTCAAGTAAGGAAGGCAATGAAGCTATGTTGATAGGAGATATGGACATAGTAAGGTTGATAATCCATGTGCAACAGGTTGAGAAAGAGAAGCTAAATGATAAAGAGGAATTTCTGAGCAAAAGAGCTAAGACAGGGAATGAGTCCAGGCAGCAGAAGAGCAATGCCAACCTGTCATCTTTCCAACAGAAACAAAAGGGACCTGCTCCATCATCTGCTAGTGCACCTGCACCAAGAAATATAGGTGAGTTAAATAATTAGAATTTCAGAGCTAGACTTACGCATTCTCAAGGTAGTATGGCACAAAGGGGTAATGAAACTCCTGCATGTGCTAACTGTGGTAGGGGCCACTCAGGGGTGTGTTGTGATGGCTCCACTTGTTGCTTCAAGTATGGTCAAAACGGTAATTTTATGAGAGAGTGTCCTAAGAACAAGCAAGGTAATGGTAATGGGGGCAATATAGCCTAATCTTCTTCAGTTGCTCCACCAGATAAAGCTGCATCTAGAGGAGCTACTTTAGGGGCAGGCGGAGGAGCAAACCGTCTTTATGCTATCACTAGTCGCCAAGAGCAAGAGGATTCACCAGATGTTGTCACTGATATGATCTAAGTCTTTAACTTTGATGTTTATGCTTGGCTAGATCCAAGAGCGAGTCTATCTTTTGTGACTACGTATATTGGGTTGAATTTTGATGTTCTTCCTGAGAAACTTCTTGAGCCCTTTAGTGTTTCGACACCTGTTGGTGAGTCTATTCTATCAGAAAGAGTCTATCGTGATTGTACTATTTTCGTCAATCACAAGAGCATCATGGCTGATTTAGTTGTTATGTTCCAGTTTACTAATGAGCCAGTTATAGAGTGGAAAAGTAGTTCAGCAGTGCCTAAGGGTCATTTATTTTGTACCTTAAGGTGAGAAAGTTGGTTTCCAAGGGCTGTTTCTATCACTTAGTCTGAGTTAATGACTCTAGTGTTGAGAGTTTTCCAGAAGTCTTTCCAGATAAACTTCTTAGAGTCCCTCCTGAGAAAGAAATAGGCTTTGGTATAGATATTCTTCCCGATACTCATCGTATATCTATCCTGCCATATAGAATGGCACCAGCAGAGTTCAAAAAGTTAGAAGAGCAATTGAAAGATCTTCTTGAGAAAGGTTTTATTCAACCAAGTGTCTCACCTTGGGGCGCTCCGGTTTTATTTGTGAGAAAGAAGGATGGTTCTCTTAGAATGTGTATAGATTACCGTCAGTTGAACAAGGTTACTATCAAGAATAAGTATCCTCTTCCGAGAATTGATGATCTCTTCGATCAACTTCAGGGTGCCACTTGTTTATCGAAAATAGACCTCAGATCAGGCTACCATCAGTTGAGAGTAAGGGAATGTGATATTCCAAAGACAGCTTTCAGGACCCGTTATGGTCATCATGAGTTCCTAGTTATGTCCTTTGGTTTGACCAATGCGCCTGCAGCGTTCATGGACCTTATGAATAGAGTATTCAAACCTTATTTAAATATGTTTGTTATCGTATTATTGATGACATACTAATCTATTCGAGGAATGAGAAAGATAATGCTAGTCACCTCAGAGTAGTTCTCCAAACTCTAAATGATAGAGAGTTGTATGCTAAATTCTCTAAGTGTAAGTTTTGGCTTGAGTCTGTGGCATTCTTAGGCCACATTGTTTCCGGTTATGGAATTAGAGTTGATACTCAGAAAATAGAGGTAGTGCATAATTGGCCTAGACCTACATCTCCAACTGATATTAGTTGTTTCTTGAGGTTGGCTGGATATTATACAAGGTTCATCGAGGAGTTCTCATCTATTTCGTCCCCTTTGACCAAGTTGACTCAGAAAACATTGAAGTTTCAATGGTTTGAGCTTGTGAGAAAAGCTTTCACGATTTGAAAACTAGGTTGACTATTGCCCCAGTATTAACCTTACCAGAAGGTACGCAAGGTTTTGTTGTATATTGTGATGCATCCCGAGTTGGAATGGGTTGTGTGTTAATGTAGAATGGTAAAGTTATAGCTTATGCCTCCAGACAACTGAAAGTTCATGAGAAGAATTACTCAACCCATGATCTGGAGTTGTCTCCGTGGTATTTGCTTTGAAAATATGGTGTCACTATCTTTATGGTGTTCACGTGGATGTGTTCACCGATCACAGTAGTCTCCAGTATGTGTTTAGTCAGAAAGAGTTTAATCTCAGAAAGAGGAGGTGGTTAGAGTTACTCAAGGATTATGACATGAGTATTTTATGTCACCCAAGTAGGGCTAATGTTGTTGCTGATGCTTTGAGTAGGTTGTCTATGGGTAGCACCGTCCATGTTGAGGAAGAGAAGATAGAGTTAGCAAAGGATGTGCACAGACTTGCACGATTAGGAGTTCGACTAATAGATTCCATTGAAGGAGGAGTAGTTGCCATGAATGGGCTGAATCATCATTAGTGTCAGAAGTGAAAGAGAAACAAGACCAATATCCTATTTTGCTTGAATTGAAGGCAAATGTTCATAAGCAAAAAGTAATTGCTTTTGAGCAAGGAGGAGATGGTGTATTGAGGTATCAAGGTAGGTTGTGTGTACCAAGGGTGGATGAACTCCAAGAGAGAATCATGGAGAAAGATCATATCTCCAGATATTCTATCCATCCGGGTTCCACAAAGATGCATCGTGATTTGAGAGAAGTATATTGGTGGAATCGTATGAAGAAAGGTATTGTTGAGTTTGTTGCTAAATGCCCGAATTATCAACAAGTTAAAGTAGAAAACCAAAGGCCCAGTGGTATGGCTCAGAATATAGAACTTCCGGAATGGAAGTGGGAGATGATCAATATGGATTTCATTATTGGCTTGCCACAGTCTTGCAGGCAACATGATTCGATTTGGGTGATTGTGGATCGAATGACAAAATCAGCCCACTTTTTGTCGGTAAAGACTACCCATTCAACAGAGGATTATGCCAAATTATATATTCAAGAGGTAGTAAGACTTCATGGAGTTCTAGTTTCCATTATTTCAGATAGAGGTGCACAATTTACTACACAGTTTTTGAAGTCATTCCAGAAAGGCTTGGGTTCAAAGGTGAACCTAAGAACTGCTTTTCATCCTCAGATAGATGGTCAAGCAGAGCGCACTATTCATACTTGAAGGTATATTGAGGGCTTGTATGATTGATTTCAAGGGTAATTGAGATAATCACCTACCTCTCATTGAGTTTGCTTACAACAATAGTTACCATTCTAGCATCTAGATGGCTCCTTATGAAGCTCTTTATTGGAGAAGATGCAGATCTCCTATTAGATGGTTTGAAGTTGGTGAAGGTGGGTTGATAGGACCAGACTTAGTTCATCAAGCTATGGAGAAAGTGAGAGTTATTCAAGAAAAGTTGAAAACAACATAGAGTCGACAAAAATCCTACACTGATGTTAGGATAATGGACTTAGAGTTTGAAGTACATGATTGGGTATACTTCAAGATTTCACCCATGAATGGTGTTATGAGATTTGGTAAGAAGGGGAAACTTAGTCCTCGGTATATTGGTCCATACAGAATTTCCAAGAGGATTGGTAATGTAGCTTATGAGTTAGAGCTATCCCAAGAGTTAGCAGCGGTTCATCCAGTGTTTCACATCTCTATGTTGAAAAAGTGTATAGGCGATTCTTCACTAATAATACCAACTGAAGATATTAGTATCAAGGATAGCTTGTCTTATGAGGACATTCCTGTTCAGATTCTAGACCGCCACGTTCGCAAGTTGAGAACCAAGGAAGTAGCATCAGTCAAGGTTCTGTGGAGAAATCAGTTTGTTAAGAAAGCTACTTGGGAAGCTGAGGAGGATGTGAAGAAGAGATATCCACATCTCTTTGAGCCTAGAGAAGTTCCAGATGAATGTACTAATTTTCTTGTTAGTACTCTTTAATTGATATACTAAATGTGTTAGATTTGCTTGTTGGGTGTTTGAGCTGAATGTTAGATGTTACGTACTTAGCCTACTAAGAGTAATCTCATTCGAGGACGAATGTTCCCAAGGGGGAGATATTGTAACACCCCACTATTTGAAAGAGCTAAAATTAGAAAGAAATATTTTTGGAAAGAATGAAAATCTGGCATTTGGCAAGTATGTTAAGTATGAGTTTTTGGTCAACTTCAAATGACTATAAATCCTAGTACAAGATGAGTTAGGTGGGCTACAAGATATCAAATGAAAGGTATTTGAATTATCTTTCCAACGCCACCGAGTTTGGTAGTTTTCGGGTTCGTATGAGGGAAATACACTCGTTTGAAGTTGGGCTGTGTGAATAAGGAGTCACCCGAATTTTAGAAGAGTATTTTGGTCTTTTCAATACCCAATTAATTAAATCCATTTTTAGTAATTTATTTTGGGTCTAAACTGAATTGGTTCAGTTTACACACTCAAATTTTACGCTAGGGTTTTTAGAGAAAGAACTCAAGAGGAGAAAAGGTCAAGATTCGTCAAGTTCTTGCGATTTTGGTTGCGGAGTTCGACAAGGATTCGATCCTAAGAGGTCTGTGAGACTTTCATAGCATTGGGTTCATTCACCCACGTCCCAATCATGTTTAGTTCAGCGAATTTCGTTCGAGAAAGTTGAAAGTTTGAGGATCTTGAATTTAGTTCTTGAAATTGGCTTTCGTTCTTGAGATGTGATGGGATTGTTGAGTTCTTGAGGAAACCGTGTCTATTTTAGAGTCGTTTATGAATATATTCTTGTGTACATATACTGGGTATCTGAATCTAAAGAGAATTTGAGAAAACAAATCGAATTTAGATGAATTGGGGCTAGAAAATGGAGAAGGAAAAAGTCAGGCGAATCTGGCATCCCAGTCCGTGTCGCCGACTTGCCCCACCATTTTACAGAAGATTTATCCGCATCGCAGAGAGGTCGCGGACCCCTCTTCCTCAAAAATTATTTTGCGACAAAATATTTAAATGCATCTCCGCATCGCAAACTTACTTCCAGACAGTGATTTCTTGATCATTTCTCATGTTTCACTATCTAAAAATACTCCTAAACATCACGAGATATTTCCTATCACAAATCACAACCTTGAATCCATAAATTTCAAATTCAAGGAAAGTTAAGAGCCAAGTCTAGAGATTTCTTAGAGTCTTTTCAAAAGTCTTTTGCGAATGCTTTAAACTTGTTTTAAGACTTGAGTTGTGAGTTGAGTAAAGAGTAAAGAGTAAAGAGTAAAGAGTAAAGAGTGAAGTTCTTTTCTTCAAAAGAGTATATGGGACTATGTATTCCCAAAGAGTAAATGTTTTCACATTTATTCAAGTAAGGAAACACCGATTTCAAAAAGAGCCTCTAAGCTAGTTTTCAGTAAAGAGTAAATGTTTTCACATTTAATCAAGAGAGGAAAAACTGATTTCCAAGAGAGCCTTTGTGCTAGGTTTTGAGCAATTATCTCAAATCACAGAAAGAGTTATGCTTTTAAACATATGAGCTAGTTATATTTTGGGAGTAGTATTGAGCACCTATATGGGGGAGAGTTCAGACAACTCGTAACCCCCATAAACCATGTAGCCAACATGGGTAGAAAAGGGTCATACTTTTTAGATGATTTCTTAGTGCTTTTTAGCATAGACTAGTGGATCCACTTAGTAGTTAGGTTTTATTCCCCCAGCAAGGTATATGACGACTATCATCACATAGCTCTTAAGTGATGGTTGTCGGTTAGATAAACTCCACAGTTATATTTTGTATTCTTATATACATAGAGATTACTTGTATTTTCACATACAAACATAGTTTAAATTGTATTCTTGCATACAAACTGAGTTACCATTGTGTTTCTAAATATACAGAGTTGTTATCCATGTCTTAAAAGATTTTCTTTATATTGCATTTACATTATTGTTTTATATTGAAATGAGTTGAGTTGAGTTGACACCAAGTATGTTCCTTCAGTTCATTTCAAGCTTATGTCTTGTTTTAGTATTCCCCTTGCATGCTCGTACATTCAATGTACTGATACCAGTTGGCCTGCATCTTTTTATTATGCAGATTCAGGTAACCAGGATCAACATCCCGCGCATCATTTATCCAGTTGAGCTTCATAGTTATTGGTGATCCTCATTGCTTCTGGAGGATCCCTTTTTATTATTTTATCAGTTAGATCATTAGGATGTCGTGAGTCTTGTCTAGACGTCCATTTCAGTTGTTAGAGGCTTTATAGACCATTAGTTATTGTTAGTTCTTGAGTCATTTCCATTTTCAGTATTGATGTTGAGACTTGAGTTGCCATTTTGGCTGAATGTTCTTTTAAGACATCTTAAGTTTATTGCATGAGTTTATCTTTTGAGATTGTTTCATGTTATTTAAGTCTTCCACTATGAGTTAAGCCAGGCCAATGGTTCGCTTGGGGCCATCAATGGTTCTCGAGTGCCAATCTCGCCCAGGGTGTAGGTTCGGGGCGTGACACATTTGCACTTTGAAATCAATAAATACCATTATTGTGATATTTTCCGTTCTAGATTATTGTTTTCTTGACGCGAATTTTATCGTTTACTAATTTTGGCATGCCTAGTGCAAGAATTTTTACACAATAAAAGTCATGTCGGGTTCACTAAATTTGTTTGCAACAAATTTTAAACATATGGAAAAAAAATCAACCATAAATAAAATTTGAAGAAACAAGAATATTTTATTGATAAATCAATATGAGTATAATTTTATTCCTCCCTTGATTCTACTCTTCTAAGATTTATCCATGATTCGAGGGCCGTTAGTGGCATATTTCTTGAACTAGGACAATTTGGGGTTGACCTCTTTATGAATATTCCATGAATTTACAAAATATTCGAGATGCCTTTTGAAGAAAATATAGTACCCTTTATATAAGCATGAACTAGGGTTTAGGGATGAGTAGCCTCCAAGAATCCTAGTTGGAATTGAATACACCTTGTAGAGTCCCAACTGTAACAGCCCGTATTACGCATATGCTTGTTATATTCTTGTGATACTTGACATAGCCTTATAGTATAGGTGAGGGACCATGATTATTATATGATTAGTGCTGGTTTAAACTAGCTCGGAAGGTGATGTGATGCGTTGCATGTTTCAACATGTGTACTGCAAGTTAACTCCAACGGGAGTATTTAAAGAGACAGTAAGGTGGTAATTGAGCTTAAAGTTGAAAGTTAAGTTCTAAGTTAAAGAAAAAGGAATTAATATTTAGAAAATGGAATAAAATAAGTGAGCTGCTTGCTTGACTTAGCTAAGCTAGCAAGTGACAAGTAGGTGCATCACCTACTTTGACTTATTAACCAGTCCAAAGGATCAAGTAGGTCCATCACCTACTTGAGCTATATGGATCTAGTTAAAAAGTCCAAGGTTTATGGATCATATTTGGGCGTGTGCTAATCGACTCACTTGAGGACCAAACTAAGTTAAATAAAAGGAAAATAAAAATTAACCCAGCAGCCAAATTTGTCAAGGCCCAATATTTAAGCCCAAGTGAAAGCAGGTAGGTGCATCACCTAGTTTGACCTTTTGAGCTGCTTGATGTACATAAGCAGGTGCATCACCTATGTCACGACCCAAGCCTAGGGCCTAGACGTGACATGGCGAATGAGGAACCCGAAGGAACCCCAAACAAACCTCTCAAACTTGTCATCACACTTCATCGGTCGCGGAAGTACATTCAACATTAATTAACGGGAAAT
>JAJOOS010030864.1:0-15906 GCA_029582725.1 Solanum chiquidenum
GGTGCCGACGGTGTACCAGGTGTAGACGATCCTTTAGGCGGAGAAGCTGCCGGAGAGGAGCCTGCATTAATCTCGTAAGTTCAATCGACTCATGTAACATACTAAGAATCTAAAAAATTGAACGAATAAAATTAAAATTCTGATCCCGCGTACCTCCAGTAGACGGTGGTGAACCCGTGGGTGACGGTGTAGTTGATCCATTACTAGGTGGAGCAACTCCCGGTGCCGGAGTTTGTGGTGGTTTACCTTGGTTCCTAACAGAGATAACAATAATTTGCAACTTTTGGCCTTTATCACAGTTATCTTTGTTGCCACTGATAAAGTAAAAAGGACCAGAACGATCCAACGTGAAAATGGAGTTTCCATCCTCCATTTTCTTAATTGGATTGCCAGTGTTACACTTATCATAATCATCCTTACTCACCTCCAACACAGAATCTGCTCCTTGCTTATACTTAAACACTATAAACACACAAAATAACAAATATCATCAAATACTATTGCTCGGACTCTTCAAAAATAACAGTATTTTGACTTTTGAGAGGAAGGAGAAGACTTACAAACAGAGTCATTGATTATGAATCTCATATGTTGAGACCAAGTGTTGTAATCAACAGAAGGATTAGGGACCCAACCATCTTTGCCACCAACAGTAAATTGATAAGAATATGAAGATGTAAACAAACAAGCCAACATAAGTAAAACTACAACATGTCTTTGCTGAGCCATTGGCAATATTTTTCTTCTCTTTGGTTTAAAATGGAGTTCAATATGACTCTTTTTGTGTGTGGTGATAAAAGTATACACTAAAAAAGAGTCACGAGAAATAGAAAATAAAAAAGGAAATAGTTCTTCACGAGAAGTCGAGAAAAACAAAAAAGTGGAAAGAATAGAAAGGTTAAAAGGGAGACAACAAAGTTTATATAGACTTTGTATGCAGTGTGCACTACTTTAGAAAGTTGACACTTAAAGAGGACCTAGCGGTTGGTCTTTGTATTATTAAGATAAAGGTTACCGTTGTAATGAGGAAAAAATATCTGCTCCAAAATATTATTTTCTTCGTCCTAATTTACGTGAACTTGTTTAACTGAACACAACTTTGAAGAAAAGAAAGTAGAGTTTAGATTTGTATGTTTCATACAAGTCATAGAAATTATCATGTCTAGAAATCTTATGATAAATGAGTTTTAAATTAAGTTTTACTCTTTTTCGTTTCAATTTATGTAACACTATAAGAAGAAGGAAGGTTGTTGAAATTTGTGGTTCAAAATAAATCTTAAAACAAAATTAGTTTGAATTACAGTAATGTGTTATTATTTTGGATAGACTTAAAAAAAAATGTGTAACGTAAATTAGGATAGTAAAATATTAAATATAAGTTATTTTATTTTTTTGTGATAAAGTAAAAAAAAATGCTCACATAAATTGAAATAGAGCAAATAATTAAATGTGTTAAAATAAAGAAAATATTTTGTGTTAACAATATTAAGGACTCTATTAACTTTACACTTATTTGGCTCTTCATGAAATATTTTATCATCACATAGATGTATTGATATTTTAAACCTACATATTTTAAATAAAAAATTTAAATTTTTATTGATTCAAATTATGTCATATAAATTGAAGCTGAGGGGTGCCCTTTTGAGTAAGGCAAAAGATCTTATTCTATTAATCTATTTTATATTACATTTATATTCTTATTACTCTATTTTAAAAAGAATTACATTTTTATATTTAAAATAATTTAAATACTTTTATCATCATATCTTGAAGCTCATGTGTAATTAGATTAAGCGATAAACTTAAATGAAGAATAAAATAACTAAGGGATAAGATATAGAGATACTCCTAAATAATAGTGAAATTATCAGTAGTACATCTAAATTATTTTTTTGATATTATTTACTCAGTAAACTTATTTAATGGTATTTATTTTCTCTTTTTTGCATTATCCCAATATTAATGAAAAGTGAAGGTAGGATAAGAAAACAATTTGGGAAACTGTGAGGACCAATAAGGCGTGTACCAATTGCAATGTTCTAGAGTCTGTTGGAATCAAATGGATAGAATATCTACTTAGAAAAGTTATCCACATATATTAACAAAAAAATAGTGCTATGGGTATTTATAAATATAAAAAAAAACGTTCATTTTAATTTGTTTATTTTTACTCAACTTAATTAAAAAATAATAATTTTATGGTCTTAAATTTTTTATATATATATATTATTTTAAATATTTTATATGAGATTTGAAATTTAAGAAGTTGTCAATTGATCATGTCTAAAACTCGTCCCGTAAAGAATAAACAATCAACGACATATATAATCGATTTTTAAGTTTCGAATTGAATATGATAGAAAACTAAGTTCAACTATATTCAACATCTCAAATAAATTAAGTTTGAACAATTAAATACCCTAAAAGGATATTACTTAACTAACATGTGCATATTAAGTTTCGAACAATTATAACATATTAGTATAATCTTAATAGTCAACAAATTATTATCTTAGATATTGTTGTTTTATTTGATATATATGTACAAATCTCAATTATGAACAAGAATGATTCATCTACATAGATTTCATATTTCATGGATATATTTTCAAAAGTTTGTAGATTATCTCTCCAATGTCATTACAAATGGTACAAGAGTTGGAATCCATCGAAAACTTATGTGACAAATCAACTGTAATTGCATAACTAGTTAGCTCGAGTAGCAAAATAGATTTTATCCAACAACTGAAAAAATTCTCCAACAAATCAAAGTTGAGTTCCCTAACAATCATTCATAGGAGTCGAAGAAATCGAAGTCTGAAGATAAAAAAGATATAAATTTTAAGCTAATTACCCTTCGGGGTGGCCCAGTGGTTTGGACTTGAGACTTCCATGTTGGAGGATTCAAGTTCGAAATCCCTTGCCAGCGAAAGCAAGGGGTTTGCCTTCCGGGTCGAGCTCGTCGCACCGGACTTGCCTAGTGCGGGTTACCTCTCCAATAAAAAAAAATTAAGCTAATTTGATATCACAAGGATGTCATATGATACAATAACAAATATGGACTAAAATTATTGTGGGTAATATTGTAGCATTACTATAACTTATTGTAATAATTTTTGGTTATAAATAGCCTTCCTTTCTATTTTTTTTAATAATAAGACACATTATTTTTCTTTCAAACAACGTTCTCTCTCTCATAAGAAGACTTGGTGAGAGTTTGCTCTCCTCTTTGTAGTCTTTAAAGTTGATTTGATAATAACATCAAATTTTAATTTTTAAACTATTTTATTCTTTACTAATTTATCTTTTTGTTGCCTTTATTTCATATGGTTGGTACTAGCACCTATCTTCAATTAATTATTTGCTTTATTTAACGCATGATCTGCTCTCCCGCCTAATTTATTTATTATATTTATATTAATTTCTTGCATTATTCATTTAGTTATCATACTTTTATTTTCTATTCTTCTTTTCCATATTTCACTTATATTACTTGATATATATAAAAATTTCATAAATTGGGCTTTTGAAATTTTTATTTTGGACTTGAGTGGTGAACTCAAATTTATTTTAGAAGACCCACCAAAAATTGGGCTTTTGAATTTTTCAAATTGGTTTGTTTATCACAGTCCACAAAATTGTTGGCATTTGAAAAAGTTGTTCACAACAAATCGAAATGTGATTATTCTCCTGTTTTCTTCTTTCATCAATACTTTCTCCGTCCCAAAATATTATTCTCAAAACAATTATGTTTATCAAAAAATTAATAAATATAAGTAATATATAAGTTACTAAATTATCTCTATCTAATAAATATTTTCTGAAATTGAGCACCGTTAAAAAGATAAAGCACAAAAGTATAGTAAGAAAAACATACTAATTTTTATCTTTGATATTTGGTGATAATTATTTTGAAGTTTTTTTTTTTGCAAAAAAAAAAAAAACTCTTAATTTGAAACAAAAACTAATGGTAAGTACTAATTACTAAAATGATTGCTAAAAAATACTCATTCAAAATGCGAGGAGATATTTCGTTATGTGGAAAGATCATTGGTTACAACTAATTTTAAAGTGATAGAAAATAATCTGTAATTACAAATGAAATATCAAGAAACATAGTTTTATTGATAAAACAATATGATTTACAAATCTATTTGTTCCCTTGATTCTCCTACGTGAATTCTCTCCGTGAATGAGGGCTTTAATATTGTATTTCTCAAATTAGGATAATTTGGATCTCCTTGAGATTTATTAGATCTCGATGAAAGGCAGATCTTCTTAAAGTATTTGATTGTCAGGAAGAATTCGACCATATCTTAATATTTGTTCTCCATGAAAGGATTTTGTGGGTCTTCATGAAGTATTTGATTGTCAAGAAGAATTCGACCACATCTTAAAATGATCTTTATGAATGTTCCCAGAGTTTATGGGATATTCAAAATTTCCTTGAGAAAGACAATATTTGATATCTTCTTGCTCTCTTTGTGAATATCCAAAAATTATAAAATATTCGAAATGCCTGCCTTTTTCAAGGGAATATATTTCCTTTAAATAGGCATGAACTAGGATTTAGGGTAGAGTAATATCCAAAAAAAAAAACTAATTGAAATTGATATAATTAACTTAATTTATCTAAATATTAATGCGTGCCTTTTATTGCCTTGATTTGTATAAAAGAAATAATCACTCGTATGTACAAACATGGTATTTTGGCTTTGCTTATGTGGTTTTTCTGGCTCAAGTTATTTTCTGAGAGAATATTTTTAACTAGAGTGACTTTACACCGACAAAAAATAGTTTTTTTTATATAGAAAAAACTCCAAGTTCGATAAATATTTGAGAAATTAGTTCAGAGAAATTTAACCACTCATTATGTTTTTCATATCCTTCAAAATTTCTTTTGAATGTACATCAAATCCTTTAAAAGTTATACATTTTTTTTAGATTTCGACATGAGTGTGACGATATATTCAAAGGATCTAAGCAACATAGTTAATAACGAAGACTAGGTTTGCATATCATAGTGAATAAAGTGCAAATATTTTGTTATAAGAATACATTTAGGATGAGGTTTTTCTCAAAAGAGTTGAGATTGCAATTGCACACAATAAATATTGTAAACAAGAAGTAAATTTAAGTAAATGAAGAACAATATTACTTGTATTAGAATAATATATAGTTGCATTATCCCATTTCCTCTTCTTTCATTGTGGCTTGCTTTCTTCCTTCTCTTTTGGTTTTGCTTCTTCCACCTTCTTGTCTTTAGGTTTTGCTTCTTCAACTTTGGCTTTAGGTTTAGCTTCTTCTTTGGCTTTTGGTTTTCCTTTTTGGGGCTTCATGAAACAAAAACAAGAACAACATGGACATTGGAACAAGAACTTCATTCTCTCTCTCTCTCTATCTCTATCTCTCTCTTCCCCTCCCCCTCTTCTACTTGTCTTAAATAAGTAAGAACTACTAGTAGTTGGGATTAGACAGTCTGGTGTACAAAGTATCTCACATTCACGTAGGGTTCGAAAAGGTTGCATCTTAAGGGGTGATGTAAATATAGTAATGTAAGCAATAGTGACCACTTTCACATATACGTAATTAAGACTAGTTTTATGTATGGTCACTGAGCTTTCAAATTATCATACTAAAGTCATCAAATTGTCGTTCATGACGGAAAAAAAATTCAAATTAGGTGATTAAAGTATAAAAAATCACTTAACTTCGTTATATTTTATATGATATTTAATTAAACAAGTTGAGTGATTTTTTTTGTTATGAATGAATTGCTTAGTGACTCTTTGTGATACTTGGGCATATTAGAGTGATTGTGTTCTTACAGAAAATAGTTAAGTGATTTTTTTGTTATATTTAAGAAAAAAGTTGAATATTTTTTTTAATAGTAAAATTAATTTTTTGACCTTAGTGTGGTAAAATAAAAGTAGAGGATCATATGGTTAACTAATCCAACCGAAGATTAAATTAGTCCACTATGTTTGTGTATAAAAAAATATATGCTTTATAGTACTATAACTTTTCTTTTTGCTATCCTTTCTGCTCAATTATTTGTTTTATTTGTTGAAATGAACAATGCTGCAATAATTCTTTCACAGATTCCATTTCAATCACTTTCAATAATAAAGATGTCTATAGCATAAAAACGTGAAGTGGGGCACTCTAAGTTTTCGGTATATACATTGTCAAGGCAGATTTCAAATTCAAATTTCATGTATTTTAGATTCCTAGCTTGTCATTAAACTTCTAAACCCTTTTTATGCTATTGAATTCACAATTCATTATAGGTACTTAATTAGTGAATTTCTAAATATTTATATATGATTTGAATTAATGTTATTGAATTCTGCCGAATACATATAACAGAGTGTATAGTGTATTTGATACAAAGGAAAACATCTTTTCATATTTGGTTATTCAAATTTTTTTAAGAACATTTTATTTAGAAAAAATAAGATTCTCAATCGAGGTACAGAGAAAATAAATTTCACAAGTAGTATTTCAAATTAATTGTCTCTTTCTCACGCCCCTTCAAAACTTAATAGTTTAGTAAGTTAGGTCGTTTGATTGGTGATGAGATAGGCAAGGATATTTAATGAATTGAGTTTAGTTGTCCTGTCTGGGACAACTAATTCCATTATTTTAGTTTAAATAGTGGAATAAAACAAGGAAAAACAACTCTGCGACTAATTAATACCCATAACCAAATGCAGAATAAAATAGTTTTATATTTTATCATAAAATTATTATTCTTATCCTACCATCTAAATAACGTAATTGCAAATTATGAATAAATTTATTGAAAAATTACAGTACAAAAAGATGGAGTCATTGAACCTTAAGGATTGGGCAATGTTTATTACACTATTGCTAATTGGATGGGACCATATATTTTTTGGCCACTTGTATTGAAAAGGAAGTCTAGTTTTTACATCTTTCCCCACTCAATAGATGTCATGGGCTGGCAAGCACAAGAGTTAAGTCTGATCAGATCACATTTGATAAAAAATGGATTTAAGTTAAATAATTTTTATATTATTAACACAATCTAATCGATTATAACATAACACAATATTTTAGAATATCATAAGCTTGTTACCCAAAAAAAAGATTACATGTCTTTTAAGTAAATTTAACTTGATTTAAGTTTGCTCAGCTAACACTCCAACATTGAGAAAACATATTCGAGAAAGTGTGTTTACTGAACAATTTAAACTATGTTATGGTGTCTAGATGTAAAATTTTAAAATTGACATATTTAGTTGTTAGTTAAGACCAAATTAAGATAACTATCTAGGCATGATACTTTCTATACTACTTACGCAAAATAAAATAGTTTTTATATAGTAGTAAAATTAAAAAGTTGAAATGGAAATCATCATTTAGCATTTTAATCAAAGCAAAATTGTCCTAAAAGTCATTGTGGGGTACTCCATGAAGAGACAAAGTTCATTGTTAACTCCTCTGTCTTTTTACTTTCAATCAATGCATTATCTCAAAGTAAAGTTAAAGTTAGCACCAAAAAGTCACCTTGGCAACAGCAAAGATTGTACAAACAATATAACAAAAATTACACCAAATATGATCTTGGTTTGCACCTGGACATACTATGTGAAATCATAATTTTAAGGAGTTTGAATAGATTACAAGAATGGATTTGAAAAATAAAAATGTAGTGCGAAGAACTTTAATTTGAAACATCAAAATAAATTTCAATTTTAAACTTGAAATATTTAAATTTTTTATCTTATACAATATAATTTTTTATCAAAGGGGTTTGGATGAACACCCTCTTGACCCTTTAAATCTGCCTCCAGTGGGAGGGAGTCAACATGGGCGGCTAGTAACTTAAAATACTTTAATCCTTATTATTATTCAAAAAGACTTGATATATAATCAGTTCCTTAAATTTGTCAAGATATTTTTTAAAACATTTGAACTGAGCTTTGTTCTAACTAAACACCTCAACTCCTGATAAAGTGTTTCAAATAGACACTTTTGCTTCAAATTTTACGTGTATTTTAATTTATTTATTAGATAATTAAGTTAACCACAAAAAATATAACATCTCCTTTAATTATAAGCATCAATCTCAAGTAGAAAAATGTTTGAAATTTTATAGCTTATCGAGGCAAATGCGTATAATTAAAGGAAATAATATATTTTATGTGATTAACTACACACACGAAAAGAATAATTCAAAATTTGAATTCAAAATATCTAATTGAAACACATAGAAGGAGTTGAGATGTTCAATTGAAACATGACTTAGTTTGAATGTCTAAATGAAATATCCTAACAAGTTTAAGGGCGGTTATGTATTAAGTCAATCACGAACTATGATTTATTAAAGCAACATTAGCTCATTTTATTCATGTGCAAAGACAGTTTATATACTATTTAAGTATTAATTATGGCATGTCAAGGAAAGCAAATCATTCAGTCGAAGATAAACAAATGTGTTACTAATACTAATTCATATAGCAAAATAACAAAGCCTTAGCAGTGCCAATTCTCTTTTAGGGTTCTACAGCCATCTAAAATCTTATCTAGTCTTTTTTTTCTCCACTGTATAGACTTATACATACAACCTAAACTTAAAATAAGAAAGAAGAAGCTTTTCTTACATTGTAACTCGAAGAATTTTCTGAGTTCAAACCGAGAGATGTACTCATGAACCAAGACTCTTATGCTATGGTTTGTAACCACAGTTTACCCTCTCTCCAGGCGACGACTATGTGGTTGTATGACTTGACAGTAATAACCACTCATCAACTTCTAAGGACCCTCCTGTTTCCATCTTTTGAAGTTGATTGTTTCGAGGGGGTCAGCTTCCTAAATGAGGCATGCAGAATCATCACTGCAAATGCATCGATTAGCCATAAGCTCTTGAAATTAGCAATAAAACAGAAGATAAAGAGTAAGATAACAAATTAGGCACGAAAGATAACCTACCTACGTAACTGACCGCAAGAGCTGAGAAGAGAGCCATTTGAACATTGGTACAGAATAGAATAACTGCAGTAGCTGTACAAGAAAGGCTGACTCAGTTCTCAAATTTATACAGTATCCGAACAATTCTGCTTACGAAAATAAATGAGTGCTCGAAATTATCTAGGGAAACAAAAACCATCCAATATACATTTTAAAAGACTGAGAAGCGTCTCTAAGAACTAGAAGCACAAAAACAGCAACATCATTTGGGCTTTAAACAAAAACTGTCAATCAAGATTTAACATGCATGCTTACTGGAAAAATGGAAATAAAGTGTACAATGACTAGAGACACAAGATTGATCTAACATACATGAACTTATAAAAAGCTTGCAATGAAAATTACTACTCCTATTTTTTTGAATTGGTACTTCCTGCAATGAAAATTCTAATTTCAACATCTAATCTCAGACAATATTAATCTAACAATAAACATCTTGAAATGTAACTTCAACAAAACACTGAAAACATAACATACAATCACAAAATGATTATTCAGTTTCACATAATCAACCATAAAACATAATCAATCCACAGCTTTTAGCTTTATATAAAGTTTGTAGAAAATAGTATGCATTTAGCTTCATATATAGTTTGTAGAAAATAGTATGCATTTAGCTTCATATATAGTTTGTAGAAAATAGTCTGTTTTTGTGCAAAATTCTAAATGTGAAGTAAGCCTTCATATCTTATTGGTGAATTGAATACTTAAAGTTCAACAGATCCCCTCTTTTCTTCTTGAGAAATAACTGAAATGACCGAATTTTTTACCATAAAAAAGTTTCCCCTTTATCTTTTTTATATGAAACTCTACTAACAGAGTAGAAGAGAAGTCAAGAAGTATTACAAACTCAAGAAGTGGAAGAAGAAGTTGACTACAGAAAGAATGCTGAAACATGCATGTAAGAGTAGTCCTAGTATCCCAGTACCCAAAAGAAACCCATCTTCCCCTCCTTTTTTCCCTTTTTCCTTTTTTTCTCATCCTTTCTAGTTAGATTCTTCAATCAACAAGCTTCTGCCGAAATTGGATTATAACTAGGTAGTTCCACACAAGTTTCTTTTGACGTAGATACCTAAATACCAGGTATAGCTACTTGGCATTTCACTATTTGAAGTGCGCGCTTCTCAGAAGCGAATCACTTCAACTATGAAGTCATAATCCCTACCTTCACATCATTTCATCACTTTAAGTGATGAAACAGCAACCTCTAGCAATACTGAGAACAAGAAGGTAAAGATGTAAAACTCACCTCTTTTTGTTCTTTGGTGGATAGGTAAATAACGATGTAGCACCAATCTCATAAATTATGTTCGGTTAAAAGATCGTGCTAAGGGACAGGAAACTTCAGCCCAATAACTTTTTCTATCGCAAAAGCATCCTTTACGTTGTTTGTAAGAGATATCAATGTATAATTAACTTTGCAGGTACTGCAAAAAGATGATATGGAGAACAGATACCAATATCTCGTTAATTTTTCTGGTACTGGTTTCCTACAAAAGATGATATGGAGAGGTTTATAAACGTTCCATTTTTACTTTTCCCTCTTCTTTTAATTTCTCGCCAAAAAGCTTCCCAGAAATCCTTTTCCACATTTTTACTTTTACGCTCATCGACGTCTGGCTGAGGCTAAACCATTTAAATCTATTTCCACAATATTTGAGTGAAAGACAAGGTGCAGGTACTACAAAGGATGAAATGGGGAGATCATAAGCCTTTTCTACTTCCCCGTTTCTTTTTTTCTTTTGGAAACAAATATACTCAGATATTTCCCACCTTTTTCTTATCCTTTCAGGCCCATCGACACTACTATATCTATGGACTAAAGCATTTAAGCTGTTTCTACCATATTTTGCTTATTTATAGTACTTTTGAGTAAAGATACAGTACCTTCCTCATCATCCCCACACCATCCACGCCTCAGTTTTTCTCCAAATTAGGTTGGGGGGTTCTATCATTGTGAGAACTTGTGAAACTTTAAACACCAAAATTGATTTGAGATAGTGACATGACATTCTCCTCTTATGATGAAGAAACAGATTTTACAAAATATGCATTCACTGTCTTGCAAGCAGCTAATATATGAACTTTTTACTGCATTTTTTAACGAATATTTAGTTGTTTATAGAGACATCCCTCCTCCTTTACTTGAATTAGCTTACTTGCAAAAAATTCAAATAAAAGGGCAAATAAGGGAACAATATAGTCAAACCATATTGTTCTGAATAGTCCTGACTCTGAGTATGTAGTTCTATAAGCAATTACTTGACAGTGTTTTTCTTTAGACCATTACATGAATATACATCCATTGTAACTGATATGCCGTCCAAAACTCTTTTACTGATGTTCTAACATCAAATTTGCTATAGGAAGAAAGAAAATACATTTAGTCTCAAATTGGATGGATGGGTTGCGATCTTATAGATCAGATTATCAAGAAAGCAAAAGAGGAGCAGGACTTTTAGGACGTAATGAACATCTCCCAATGTGGGGAAAAATATATTTATAACAAATGAGGATGTGGAAACTGCCAGCCCAAATGTTTCATATAATTCTTTGATCTTATCTCATAAGTGTAATTATAGATATGAATAAGTTACACACGTCCTGCTATTAAGTGTCTCCATTTTGTATGAAGGTAAACTCTGTTCCTCGACCAAAAGTTGGCATAAGAGTTTCCAATCTAGAGGAGTGCAGAGTGCCATTTGTGAGAAGGGACACTAATATAGACAATATTCAAAAGGTTGACAAGAAACCAAAAGATCAGGGATCAGTCAATTGTTGTTTCCTGGTGTTCACTTTTACAATGAACACATAGGATAAATACATGGCA
This sequence comes from Solanum chiquidenum, assembly GCA_029582725.1. Taxonomy (NCBI): domain Eukaryota; kingdom Viridiplantae; phylum Streptophyta; class Magnoliopsida; order Solanales; family Solanaceae; genus Solanum; species Solanum chiquidenum. Next base: position 11,831 of record JAJOOS010030864.1, read on the forward strand.
ACTGATAAAACAGTCAAAGCTATAATCATATTATCCATCACGAATATAGACTGATGGAATGCTAGACCTGAATCATTTAAGAGAGTAACACCAGAGGTGTCTTTACTATTTTGAGGGACAGAGGGGGAGGGGAGAAACACTCAAGAATATTGACTCACCACACTGAGAAATGCGAATCAAGCTTTGTTTGATAACTGGGTGCTGCTCTAATCCCCAACGATCTCCACATAACTTTAATACATCCCAAAGTGCCAAACATGAAATCAGCCCAACAAGGGCAAGCAGCTTTTGGTACCTGTTACCCAAATTTATCAAAATGCAATCAATAGTTCAATACCAAAGCAATCAAATAGCACAAAAACCAAGCAACTGAAATTGAAATCCTTCAGCTACATAATATTGCTAAATCCAAACCAAGTACCGTCTTCAAATCTCCAAGCCCTTAAAATCTATATTTAACAAGTACAAGTCCTCAAATCTAAAGAACTTGAACAGATCACTCAGTAAATGAAACACCATCCTATCCGAAACCCAAGCTTCCAAACTGCATTTGGCACATATTACATATCAATGTATGTATACATGTTGTTTATGTCATGTTCCACTGTCCTCCCACGAAGCTTCATTAAGCTCTCAAAGCCTAAAAACCTCAAGTTTCTCACACAAAACTCGATCATCAACCAACTAACAACTCAATCCTAAATTAGTTACAGTAAGCTATATGAATTCTCTATATTTATTCCTCTCTATTCAGGCCATTTCATACAAACCCTTGGCATATAGTTTTCAAAACAAAGCTAACCATTCAAGTTATTGCACAAGTTCAAATGTTAATTATTAATAATTGTAATCGCATATACAGATACATGTTTGCGGACACACTTATACACACACACATACACATATATTCATATAAATTGTGTATAGATAATAGATAGAGAACATACAGAGAGCAAGCAAAGAAGAGGACGAAGAGAGAGGCATAATTCCGAGCATAGCGTTTCACATTCTCGTGTACTCTAAGCCGAGCCTGAGACGGTGACGAAGGAAATGAGTAGGAATCGAATGACCCGACGAATTGGAGGGTCCACGACGGGGTATCACCGGAAAAGTCATCAGAGGTGAGTTTTGCAAACGGATTAAGCGTTAAAAGCGACAGTAAGGTTCCAATACGTGAAAATATGAGAACGAAGACTCCATTTGAGATTGAAACCGCAGCTGCGGCAGAATTAGTAACAGCAGTGTCGGAGGAAACAGTCGTCGCCGCCGCGGAGGTGGTGGAGGAGTGGCGGTGTAGATCGGTAGTCCGTTGATCGAGAATTTCGAGGTAACCGGTATCTCGGAGCCAGGATTCGAATACGGGTTCGGGTACACTCAGAGATAACGGGTTAGCTGAGAATGCCATTTTTGTTTTCTCTCCCTCTTTAAGGAATTTGTTTTCAGGTATATATCTGTAGCGTTTGGTGGGAAATGATATGAACTTGTGCTTCTTTCTAATTTTTTTATTTTTAGGATGAATTTTGAAAAGGGAAAGGGGTCAAATTTGTGGTTTTGTACTAATCAAAATAACAAATCATTCCTTTTGTAAATTGTTATTAGGTTTTTCTTTATGTTTTATCGACGGTTTGGCATTTATATTTAAGTTTAATTAAATGTAGATTTGTAGTTTTTTTTATTTTTTATACAGATGAATGTATCAATGCATATTTTGATACTAAATATATGTATCTCAGATATACTGATGAAATTGATATCAATTATATTGAAGATATATTGATGAAATTAATATCAGATGTATGGATGAAGTTGATGTCAAATATTCTAGGTGAAATTGATTTTAAATATACATATACATAAAATTAATACTAGATACGCAGATACATGAAATTTGTGAAATCCAGATACATTCTGAAATATAAATACATAGGAAGAGAGTCGGTGTATTCCAGATACATATGAATTACGCTTGAATATGATGTCTCTAAAGCAAATTACACCTAATTCAACATGCCTATTTTTAAGATATACGTATATGTTCCATCAGATATGTGTATCCATAACAATAGTTGTCTGATAAAAAATATAATTAGAAAAACTATTGTTTCAACATGTAATTAACACCAATAATAATGTGATTTGTGTTGTTTACTCAAAATCGAAACCTAATTAACAATGATGAAATAGTTGTGCAAGCTTGTACAATTAGAATAGTAAATTCTTCTCAATAGTAAGGATACAAATAAATAAAATCATATATATATATATAAAAGAAAACCCTAGGTCCGCCTACGTGACGCCACAACAAAAAAACTCTAGGCCTGCCTACGTGGCGCCACAACAAACAAGGATTCCATTTTAATTTATTTATTTTCAAAACTAGTCTTCTCCTTTCATGAAAAGTTGTGACTTTTATGAAAATATGCGACTTTTATGAAGAGTTGCGACTTTTATGAAAGGTTGTGACGTTTATGAAGGATTGTGACCTTTCCAAAGGATTGTGACTTTTCCCAAGAGTTGTAACCTTTCTAATAAGGCACAATAAGCATTTGTTCACACTCCCTTTGTTGTCTATAAATAGAGTGTTTTTCTCTCATTTTAAAACAACGAAAATTCTAAACTACTTCTTTTTCTTCTGCACAATTAAATATTCGTGTACTTTGTTTCTATTGAGTGACTCACCGACACCATTATTTTTGTATCAATACACTGCTGAATAAAATTGTTCCATCTGGAGAGGATCTATTTCTTTAAACCTCGGGTATTAGAGGGGAATAAGTTTCTTAAGGGGACATACTGCATTCAGTTGACTCGACTTTTTCATTTCTATTTCATTCTATTGTTACAGATCTTGGTATGTTTATTTACAGTCATTAATTTATGCTTATGATATTAATTATTGTTTTTCAGTACATGTTTTAAACTATGTTGTTTATGTTTCTGAAATTTGTTTGTCTCCAATTATATTGAACATATACACATATATAATAGGTATATTCATTGTGCGGAAAATAATTATGATACTCAGTTCCAAGAATTCATGTTTTGATATTCTATATAAAATTCTATCACTTAAAAGTAGTATATACAGCTTACATATTATCTATTTTTACATTGATATGAAGTTTCTCACTTATCAATTGAAGGAATTCATTATGCAAGTTCAAAAGTTATAATTGCTTTCATGTTCAAGCATAATTTCTTTTTTGAATTTGTTAACAAATTTTTAATTTTTTCCTGGGACATATATCACAATTGTATAATCTATGCAACTTAAATGTATTCTTTTTCTTATGGAATGCCTTTGTATATATTCTTATTTTCTTCTTTATTTTCCTTTAAATATCGATTAAACAATCAATGATTTATTATTTCCTAAATAATTCATTTATTAGAGGTTCTTGAGTTATGTTTTTTTAAGAAACTAATTTTTTTCATTATATTTAATCTATGGATATAAGTAAAAGATTATTTGCAAGTTCAGTGCAATTATTAATGACTGCACAAAGCACGAACAAATTACCTAGTATATAGTAAATACGAAATAGAACAATTTTGAATAGCATAAGAACAATTTATACCTTCTTATTTTTAGAAAACTTTGTGGTAGTGTGCTCCCTCGTGTAATGTTTATTCGAAAAGCATCTTATGCTTTCTTTGTTCTTGTACCTTTTAGACCATTTCCTATATTCGAAAAATGAATATAATCCAAATCACTTTTACTTTTTCATTGTTTATTTTATTCTTAAAAAAAAAAATTAAAACAAAAGATTAGATTTTGAAGACACAATAAAAAGATTCTTGCATTGACTTGTAAGTACTAATTACAATTGTATATTTGAAGCATTTCCGTAAGACTTTTTTTGATTTCCCGCCTGGTGTCCAGTATTCTCATTAGAGTCAAATTAAATATGAATTTGTACTGAGAAGTGTGACACTTAGGGGTCGTTTGGTGTGATGGATAGGGATAGTTAATCCCGGGATAAATTTTTAGTACCCTTTATTTTCTTGTTTGGTTGGAAAGCATGGGATAACTTATCCCAGGATTAGGAATTAGTACCGGGATAAGTTATCCCTTC
>JAJOOS010030865.1:0-13822 GCA_029582725.1 Solanum chiquidenum
ATATTTTCTCACCTGTAGTTAAACATAGCTCTATTCGTGTCTTGCTTGCCTTAGTTGCCATGTATAATTTGGAATTAGAACAACTTGATGTTAAGACAACTTTCTTACATGGCAAACTTGAGGAACAAATATACATGCATCAACCTGAAGGATTTGAAATTGAAGGAAAAGAAGATCATGTTTGCTTGTTGAAGAAATCCTTGTATGGATTAAAACAATCTCCAAGACAATGGTATAAGAGGTTTGATTCCTTTATGTTGGGTCATGGTTATTCGAGAAACATGTATGATAGTTGTGTTTACTTCCGAAAGTTAAATGATGGTTCATTTGTTTACTTATTGTTATATGTTGATGATATGCTCATTGCTGCTAAGGATTTGACAGAAATTCACACTTTGAAAAGTCAGCTGAAAAGTGAATTTGAAATGAAAGATTTAGGAGCAGCTAAGAAAATCCTTGGCATGGAGATCAAAAGAGATCGAGGAACCAAAAGGTTATTCCTGACCCAGAAGAAGTACTTGGAGAAGGTCTTGGAGAGGTTTGGCATGAAAGATGCTAAACCAGTGAGTACTCCTCTTGCTGCTCATTTTAAGTTATCAACTGCTCAATCGCAGCAGACAGAGGAAGAAGAGAGATATATGGCACATGTACCATATTCCAGTGTTGTTGGCAATATTATGTATGCAATAGTGTGGACACGTCCAGACATTTCACAAGTAGTAAGTGTGTTAAGCCGGTATATGGCTTGCCCTGGTAAAGTACATTGGCAGGCTGTGAAATGGATCCTCAGATACTTGCGAGGCACTTCAAACACATGTTTGGAGTTTGGGAGAAATCCTAACACTTTGGTTGGTTTTGTAGACTCTGATTATGCAGGTGATCTTAACAAAAGAAGATTACTAACAGGCTATGTTTTTTGCATTGGTGGTTGTGCTATCATCTGGAAACTTACATTACAACATGTAGTAGCTTTATCTACTACCGAAGTAGGATATATGGCAGTGATCGAGGCGATCAACGAAGTATTATGGTTGAAGGGTCTATTTGCTGAACTTAGCTTACACCAAGGTGGTATTATCATTTTCTGTGATAGTCAAAGTGCCATTCACTTGACTAAAGATCAGATGTATCATGAGAGGACGAAACATATTGATATCAAGTATCACTTCATTCGGAAAAGCATTGCAGAAGGAAAGGTCTCTATTAAGAAGATTAACACAAGAGACAATCCTGCCGACATGTTCACAAAGTCTCTTCCAGTCAGCAAGTTCAAGCTTTGTTTGAACTTGATTGGCATTTATGAAGAATAATTTAGCCCATATGGGCTTCTGCGGAGAAAATGGAGCAAATTTACAATTTTCACCAAACTCAGGCCAAGGTGGAGATTTGTAATGTGGCATTTTATTTGATGGAAGAAAGTTATTTTATCTTTCTTTTGTGAAAGATTTGGAAGCCACAAATGTAGAAATTTGGTAGCCATATTTGTCAAAGATTTGGAAGCCACCATATTTGATATATTCACATTGAGATGTTGAATATTTTGCATCTTCCGAAGACATCATCCATGACATCAACAAGCCTTTTTTTTTATCTATAAATAGGGAGCTTAGACATTAGTTGAAACACACCTTGAAGCATATGAAAATATTTCATTGCTTTCTTTCTTTGTCTTTCCATTAAGAGTAATTTTGTAAGAGAGTTTGTGTTGGGAAACATTTGTGTGAACTCTTTGTTGGAGTGATCTTATGAGATTATTCTCTTTGGGTATTTGGGATTAATTAGAGTAAATACTCTAATTCTATACTCTCTTTTGTACTCTTGTTGATATAGTGATATTGCTCCTCTCCGCTTGTGGACGTAGGTCTATTGACCGAACCACGTAAAATTTGTGTCTTCCTTAATTGCTTTACTTTCGTTATTATCAACTTACTATTGTCTTTGTTATTGTCATTACAACATTGTTTGGCTAAATTCCGCACTACCCTAGTTCTCGATCCTATCAAATTCCAACACTCCCCCTTAATGCATTTGCTTGACAACTCCAATCCTTTCTCGAAGATAGCAAAACTTTTCTCTTGGAAGTGCTTTGGTGAAGATGTCAGCAAGTTGTTCTCATGTCTGACAATAATTGCAACTGAATTTCGCCTTTATCTTGTGCTTTTGAATATCTCCTTCTTGATTGAGTTTGGTTTGGTAAATTCATTTTAGACTTACAACTTCTCTCTTTTTGGGTATAGTCACACACTCTCAAGTATTATTTTTTGCAATCATTCGAATTTTTTTGCTATGGCTTTCTTCCAAACATCATGCTTTATTGTCTCCTCATAATTTTCTTGTTCAACACCAGCAAAGTTGCATCTTTGATAAATGTCACTCAACATTTTTGTTTTTCTTGGAGGTGTATGTTCATCATCTGAATCTGAGATTTCTCCCCTTTGAGGGAATCTTCCTCTTCCTCATCCTCTTCTTGATTTGACACATCTAAAGATATGATAAAAGTATCCTCTACCTTAATCTCAATATGTATCTCAGGAAGGCCTTGCACCATGTCTTTTTGTTTGAGAAGGTTCAAACCATGAAAATTCAAGTGATAAAATCTTTTGTTCCAAAGCCATGAATAATCTACAACTTCATTTTTGAATGCATTGTAATGAAATTGTAAAGGAAAATTTCTTTTTATCATCTCTATTTTAAAAACGACTTGATTTGGTTCAATTTTATCATAAATCTTGCAATAATTATCTCTAAACACAAGAGAATAACTATTTTCCATGAATTGACCAACACTAAGCACATTTTTTTCTATGTTAGGAATATAAAGCACATCATGAATTTGCTTACCGCTCCCTTTTATGTTGATCGAAATGGTACCTTTACCTTTTGCATCAACTAAGGCTTCATTCCCCATTCTCACTTTAGTAGTGATGCTACTATTAATTGAGAGGAAAACTTTTTGATCTCCAGTCATGTGATTGCTACAACCACTATCAATAAACCATTCATTGCTTTTTGCTGAAACATCACATTGGGAAGCAAAGAAAAGTTTTTCTTCCATTTCTTCCTCCTGTTCTTCACATAAATTTGTTTGCTCCTGTTGCTTGTGTCAACAATCATTCTCAATGTGGCCAAATATTTTACAAAAGTTACATTGGGGGCTTGCCTTTGTGCCAACATTTTTCTGCATTGTGATTAGTCCTTTTGCAAATTTTACAAAAAAGACTAGTACTTTTCTCACCTTTTTCTTCAACCTTCTTTGAAGAATCATCATGATCCTGCTTCTTTTTTGGATTGTAATTCTTCTTTTGTTGATTTTTTGAGAAATTTTGAGAATTCTCATTTGTTCTGGACTGGAAAGTCGTCTCTTTGGATTGATCTTCACGAAAAAACCTTTGCTTCTCATGTGCACGAAATGATCAGACTAGCTCTTTGATAGAAAGCTTAGAAAAATCTTTTGTCTCCTCAGTGATAGCGACAATATACTCATACTTTTATGTGACACTAATTAGAATCTTTTCCACAACTTGTTGGTCAGAAATTGTATCACCATGATTTCTCATCATTAACAATATTCATGACTCTTGTGCAATATTCATCTATTTTTTTAGATTCTATCATCTTCAAGTTTTGAAACTCTCTTCTAAGAGTTTGAAGATTTATAGTGCGTACCTTTTCGTCACCATACACCACAGTTTCCAGAGACTCCCAAGCTTCCTTTGCAGTCTCACAAGTAGCAATTTTTGCAAAATATGCTCTTGAGACTCCCATTTGGATTTTGCTTAAGGCTTTTGTATCTTGACGATACTTAGTCTCAAGATTTTTCATCTCTGCTACTGTAAGTTCACCATCGTTTTCTGGCTCTTTAAAGTCATTTTCAACAATAGTCTACAAACCATCAGCTTTCAAATGTGTTCTCATTCTTATCTTCCAGTATTCAAAATCAGTTCCATCAAAAAATGGAGTAAGAACAACTGAAAAATCAGCACCTTCATTTGCTTTGGATGCCATATTTTTTCTTCACCTAACCCCAGATTAAGAACGAAAACTTGCTCTTGATACCAATTTGTAGGAAAATATAGAAGGAAAATACTATCTTTAGAGAATGCTCAAGTTTTATATAAGCTACTTAAGACCACTTGAGATGATTATAATCATCAACTAGATCTCTATTTATACTACCCAAAATATAAAACTAAAGGTCTTGCACAAATAACTAGATACATGTATCACAATTTACTAGATACATGTATTACAGAATCCTAAAAGACTTCTTGAAAAACTAAGAGACAATATTGAAAGACTAAGCATCAAGGTGTGAATGCATTAATTCCAACAAGTATAAGTTGATCTTCTTTTTCTTACTTTTCTAATTACTCATTCTGATCAGTTTTTTGTAGCTACTGAAAACCGTTGACCCTATAACTCAAGAGGAATAAATTAATAGTATTTTTTTCGATTCAATTTTATACACTCCTAATATAAATTACCTATTATAGCAAGTGCAAGTACGCGATTGATTGAGGAATAATAAGGGCCGTGTTTATAATGGTTGAAATAGGACATTTGAATGGTTCCAACGAGAAGCAAGACACATTCAATTTTACCTAGGAAATGCAAATGCAATGGTAGTTGACAGGGATTTGATGTTATGTAGATGAAAACAAGAGGATGTTGCGTTGCAAGTAGATAATTTGGAGGCAGCAATCAATGACTAAAGTGGTTCGAAAGGAAGGTGTTGTGGCTGGAATTAACTTAAGATGATGGTCAAGATGGTGTTCATTCTCTTGATCGAGCCATGATTGTGTGGCGGGAACTCAATAAATCTGGGTTGCAGTGATAAATAGTGTCGTTGGTGGTCCTGGGCGAGATGATAAAGGTGTGAAAATTGCAGCTAAGCATATGTACATAACATACACCGTGACATTAGTTGGCAAGTAAGCATTCAACTTTGAGAGTCCACATCTAGACATGGTTTCGATCAATTGACTATTAATACTCCAAACTTGTCCTCATTGTGTCTCATGGACTCCTGACGCTGACATGACACATAAATTTTGGGAGTGTTATGATGTGCAAGTTATTAGACTACTCCCTCCGTCCCTATTTACTTGTCAAATATTTCATAAATTGATGTCCCTTTTTACTTGTCATTTTTGATAAATCAAGGAAGGACAATTTTCTTTTTCCTTTTATACCCTCAATTTATCAACATTGAGTTAATGTATATGAAAAATGTATTTGGGACTCCATCAATTAATAGGGTTAAAATGGTAAATTCACTACACCAATCATTGTTTTGCATATTGAGGAACCGGACATGTTGCCTGAAGTTATTGTATTTTTCTATATCATTTACATAACATACATGTTTGCCGGATAAATCGTGTAGGTACAAACTAAGTTAGGATTTGGATAAATCGTGTAGGTACAAACTAAGTTCGGATTTGTAAAAAATAAGGTAAAAGGCGAGTGAATTAGGTCCAATCGCGTTTCCTTTCTTTTTTGGCTAGAATCCAGCAATATGAACAAGAAAAATAATACAAACAGTAAATGAAAATAAAATTATCTGAAAATATATTTAGCTTCAGAACCAAAAATTGCTTGTTACAAGTGAAATTACTACTTCAATGGAACGCTTAAAACTCTTCGATAATCATATAATTAAAAGGCTAGTCTATATTGTACTCGAATGTTATCACATACGTGGCCACATATCTGACTCCAAAGACACAGATATCTGCCCTCAACACCTTCCTAGCTGCAATCATCAGCAGAAATTTACTTGTTCAAACAGGCTCGTGCTTATATATATTGGTTGAAAGAGGGCAATGACTGGAGAAGTGAGGCACATTCGATCTTATCTAGCTAGGAAGGACAACTTTTGGTATCACTCATACTAGTAACAACAATGATCAATACGACTACGTTTTACTAGACCGTGGAAGATTATTCCTTCATGTTGATGAAACAGAGGTCATTGGTTTCGATTATGAAATGCTCTCATTTGATTTGTCAAATATGTGGATTGCAGATTCTATGGTTGAATTGGATATGATTTGCAACCGCGACGTGAATGGATTGCCTATTAGCCAGTAAAGAAAAAAAAAGCAAAAGAAAAGCAGTCTTGAGCATCAAGATTTCATTGATACTAAATACTTTGCCTTTCTTTTGTATTTAAGGAAAAGTACCCTCTTAGGTCCCTTTACATTATCCATTTAATCAATTCTTAATCTCTTATAGAGTAATTTTCAATGACCATGGAATAAATAAAACATGCTATATGACTATATGGCGATTAATCGTTGAAAAATACCTACTTGGGAGCTATCAAATAGTCAAGTTTAGTGGTAATTAAAACTACTGATAGTTTAGTGATCTGAATCAAATGCGTTAAGCTTAGATATTCTGCCTATATTAAAAGGTTCAAACTATTGAGAGCAATCATTTCTCCAAAAAAAATTATTTGAACGGAATATTTGTTACTTTATTCTTATTTTCGAGTTCTTTCTTTCTTCTTTTGTATACTTGACAATAGGAGACTTGTTTGTGGACTAAAAGCAAATAGTGCAATATCATTCTTTTCTTTAAAAGTATCTCTGCCCTTATAACTTCAGATTAGAAGTTTTTCAAGCTACTGAAAAGAAAAGGAAAAAATTAACAGAAAAAAATGGCTGAAATTCTTCTTACAGCAATCATCAATAAATCCGTAGAAATAGCTGCAAATCTACTCTTGCAAGAAGGGAGCCTCTTGAATTGGCTGAAAGAGGACATTGATTGGCTCCAGAGAGAAATGAGACACATTCGATCTTACATAGATGACGCAAAGGATAAGGCAATTGGAGGCAATTCAAGGGTGAAAAACTTGATAAAAGACATTCAAGAGCTCACAGGTGATGTGGATGATCTCTTAGATGAGTTCCTTCCGAAAATTCAACAATCCAATAAGTGCAAAGGCGCAATTTGTTGGCTTAAGACTGCTTGCATCCCTTATCATGCTTCTTTTGTCGATGAGTTTGCTATCGAGATTGAGAAGGTAAATAAAAGGGTTGCTGACATTGACCGTGTAAGGACAACTTACAACATCATGGATACAATTAATAACAATAATGATTGCATTCCTTTGGACCAAACAAGATTATTTCTTCATGCTGATGAAATAGGGGTCATCGGTTTGGATGATGACTTCAATAAGCTACAAGCCAAATTACTTGATCAAGATTTGCCTTATGGAGTTGTTTCAATAGTTGGCATGCCAGGTTTGGGAAAAACAACTCTTGCCAAGAAACTTTATAAGCATGTCCGTGATCAATTTGAGTGTTCAGGACTAGTTTATGTTTCACAACAGACAAGGGCGGGAGAAATCTTACATGACATAACCAAACAAGTTGGAGTAACGGAAGAGGAAAGGAAAGATAACTTGGAGGGAAACCTAAGATCACTATTGAAAAGAAAAAGGTATGTTATCCTCCTAGATGATATTTGGGATGTTGAAATTTGGAATTATCTAAAACTTGTTCTTCCTGAATATGATTCAAAAATTGGCAGTGCACGTGGAAATTCTTTTTTTTTATTTGGGTGGCGGTGAGATTCGATCTCAAGACCTGTGTGACCATCTCATCGAGCACACTTTTTTTATTATTTGATTATATTTTTATTTTCAATATGTTAAATTAGGTCTTAGGCCTAACTCACACCCCAAAAGCTAGCTCAAAGGGAGGAGGATTGCCCATAAGGAGTCCACCCATCTCATTAACCACCGATGTGGGACTTTTGTCATTCTTTAACAATATATAGGAGGAGATTTCTCAGTCCACATGTTGCAACCTTTAGATTCAGAGAACAACTTTGAACTCTTTAGCAAGAAAATCTTTAATTTTGATAATAACAATAGTTGGGCTAATGGTTCACCTGACTTAGTAAATATTGGTAGAAGTACAGTTGGTAGATGTGGTGGTGTACCACTAGCCATTGTGGTGACTGCAGGCATGTTAAGGGCAAGAGAAAGAACGGGACATGCATGGAACAGAGTACTTGAGAGTATGGGCCATAAAGTTCAAGATGGATGTGCTAAGGTTTTGGCTCTGAGTTACAATGATTTGCCCATTGCATTAAGGCCATGTTTCTTGTACTTTGGCCTTTTCCCCAAGGACCATGAAATTCGTGCCTTTGATTTGACAAATATATGGATTGCTGAGAAGTTGATAGTTAATGGGTGAGAGGCTGAAAGTTTGGCGGATGATATTCTATATGATTTGGTTTCTAGAAACTTGATTCAAGTTGCCAAAAGGAAATATAATGGAAGAATTTCAAGTTGTCACATACATGACTTGTTACATAGTTTGTGTGTTGACTTGGCTAAGGAAAGTAACTTCTTTCACACCGAGCACAATGCACTCGGTGATCCCAACAATGTTGCTAGGCTTTGAAGGATTACATTCTACTCTGATAATAATGCCATGAATGAGTTCTTCCGTTTAAATCCTAAGCCTACGAAGCTTCGTGCACTTTTATGTTTCATAAATGACAGTTGCCTTATTTTCTCATATGCTCATCTTAATTTCCAATTATTGCAAGTGTTGGTTGTAGTCATCTCTATTGATTATTTTAGTGGTGTCCGTATCCCAGACACATTTGGGAACATGAGTTGCTTACGCTATCTGCTATTTGAGGGGGATATTTATGGGAAATTGCCAAATTGTATGGTGAAGCTCAAACGTCTAGAGACCCTAGATATTAGTAATAGCTTCATTAAACATCCTACTGGTGTTTGGAAGTCTACACAATTGAAACATCTTCTAGGTTTAAATCAAGCATTTAACAGTTGCTGTTCTATAAGCCCATTTTCCCCAAACGCGTACTCATTGCCTCGTAATAATCTACAAACTTTGATGTGGATGAATGATAAATATTTTGAACCAAGATTGTTGCACCAATTGATCAATTTAAGAAAACTGGGTATATGGAGCGTATCTGATTCTACAGTTAAGATATTATCAGCGTTGAGCCCGGTGCCAACAACTTTGGAGGTTCTGAAGCTTTACTTTTTCAGGGACACGAGTGAGCAAATAAACTTGTCGTCGTATCCAAATATTGTTAAGTTGTATTTGAACGGAAGAATGCCGTTGAACTCTGAAGCATTCCCTCCAAATCTTGTCAAGCTTACTCTTCGCAACTTTGAGGTAGACGGTCATGTAGTGGCAGTGCTTAAGAAATTGCCCAAATTAAGGATACTTAAAATGGTTTCCTGCAACCATATGGAAGAAAAGATGGATCTCTCTGGTGATAGCTTTCCGCAACTTGAAGTTTTGCATATTCAAGATCCATTCCGGTTGTCTGAAGTAACGTGCACGGATGATGTCAGTATGCCTAAATTGAAAAGCTATTACTTATAGAAAGAACTGATTCCAACGTTAGGCTCTCGGAAAAACTTGCAAAGCTCAGAATATGAAAATCCCAATGTGTCAACAGGTTAGTTATTTACTTTTAATATCTCAAAATAAGCTAATTTGTATTTAATTCATCAACTTAATATTTTATGTCTAATAAATTGCAGATGCATTTCAGAATGATTAAGTCTTTGCTGGAGAGCATCTTCTATGCCTGTTTGTATTTGAAATAAATAAATTAAATGTTTGATTGTTTTCTCAAGTTGATGTATTTGTGGCTGTCTTATGTATATATACTTTGGAATTAGTAGCTTTAGTTTATTTTCTTCTTCAAGAATCAAAGTTCGCAATATAAGTTATGGCTTTTGTCAATTTTATGTATTGTCATTTCAGTTTATCGGTTTTTGGTTATGGTTTATCGGTCAATTGATTTAACCAATAAGAAAATGCTTTTAAAACAAATATATGACTTCTCTAATTTAACATGACAAGATAATAATTAACTTTACAAATTTTCATAAAATAGAAACAATAATAACTAATATGAGAAAAACTACACAAGTGTAACACAAATAGAAATTAATAGGAATGGTGTTCTTACTTTATTTTTTGACGTTTTGTATAATGGAAGTTTTGAACTCAATGTCACTATGAAGTGTAAAGGGAAGGCTAAAGGACAAATGCACTACCTAGTCAGATATTGAGATTAATATTTAATATTTATGTACGGGTAAAGTACTATATTACTATAATCTTATCGGGTTAACGGTATACCCAATAACCCAATATAAAAAGTCAAAACTGAACCGATAGTCCAATAATTTTTTTTTATAAAACCATTAAAAATTGTTGACCCAATAACCCAATAACAATAAACTAATTGCACTTTTTTTGATTCAATTTTTTTACCCCTAATAAAAATTACCTGTTCTAGCAAGTGCAAGTAGACAATTGATATATATATAGCTCACAATTTACAAATTCTTTCTAGTGTTAATCGTCAAAAACATTAACTTCTCAATATATGGCTAATAATTATTTGAAGTATTCATATTTGTGAGAGTTAATAGGTTTAAGATGAGAAAAAGTATTTATTTTTTTTATTTAAAAAGAAAGCATATAATTTTCTTCTCTGTCACGCGAAGTGCAAGTTGTTTTATTACTCTCCCGATCTCAGTTGATCATTTTCGTTTTTTACAAGCATATTAAGTATCTTAAATAAGAAGTTAATCTTATTAATTCATCCCTTAAAAAAAGTTTGGAAATTTAATAAACAAATGTGAGCATTTTAAAAAAGAATTAATTGCATGAATAATATAGGGAAAAAATGATTAATGCTTTCTTCATTTAGAAAGATGGACAACTATTTATTTTTAATAAAATGATCAACTAATATGAAACACAGAAACAGAACTACAGAATGAATAGTTACAACTAAAGTGAAAAAAAGAGTTCTTCACGAGAAATACTTCCGTTTGAAATATTCATTTATCTTTTTATAACATTTACATCCAGACAAAAGTGAAAATATGATTATTATTTTTTTAATTCTCCAACATTATACTTTCCTTTTGCTTTTTCATGAGAAAAAAGGTAAGATGCCTATATATGGTTTAAGTAAAGGATAAATTGGAAATTATTACCCATCTTACCCTCACATTCAAGTCAAGTATTGAACTAATTTTTATTTTTATTTTAAAAAAATATGCTTATAAATAGAATTGAAGTGCTTGGTTAATTTGTCAATTTCCATCTTTTGAAAAAACACACTTGTAATTAATATTTACTCCAATCAAGGAACTGCATCAGCCAAATTCCAACCTATCAGGTACACCTACTTTTTTTTTTTTTAAGCTTTAATTTATATTTGATTATTACAAAATAGTTAGAACTAGTAGTAAATAAATTGTTTAATAACACACGCACACAAAGTTATATCGAGGGAAGAAGAAAATGGGGAAATTATCATGAAAGATTAAAGTCACTCATTTAATAATTGAGATCTAAATCATTCAATATTTCATTTTTTTTTAATGGTAATTCTTTTGTGAAAGTTGGTAACATTAATATATGAAAGGCATATTTTTTAGTTTTCTATCATCTTTAGATTATTTTTTTATTGTTATTCAAATGAAAATTAATGATTGGATTACTATTCTCTTATATGTATGACCAATATTATCAGTTAAAGAGATATGTAGAGTTATTCAATTTTAATTGATAAAATGATATTAAGAAGAAAAAATAATTCTATCTACTTATTTATTAATTAAAGTTATTAGGGGAAAAAAAAGAATATGATTCTTTAAGAAAATAAGAATATGGTTCAAGATTGAAACGTATGCGATAACTCAACCACAAAATTAACTTATTGATATTGTGTTATCAGATTAACACTCGATGAAGTTAATCACACTTGGATATAAAAAATTGACTTGGTTTATTGTCAGATGTTTTGTTCACTATAAATAATACTATTTTGTTCGGTTAGTGCTTCTATGTAGTTTAAAAAATAACTTATCAAAAGTGTCTATGTAGTTTAAAAAATAACTTATAAAAAATAACACAATGGGACACGACATGAAGTGTCTAAAATGAACAAAGCTTAGTTGAGGTGTCTAAGTGAAACGTTGGTGCCAACTTTAGGAGGTCACCAATGGATTCAACCGATATTTTATTGATAATAAGCTAGCATATTAGTACATTTAAAGTTGTTAAATAAGTCAAACCATTGAGTGTAATTTAATCCGTTCAATAAGCAACCCTCATTAATGTATCAAACAGACATTCTTAAGGCATAAAAAATGTCATTAAATCGTCCGAAATTGAACAAAAATGTCCTAAAATAATAATTTGTTCCAAAAAAGTCATTGCTGGTCCAAGTAAATATATTATTCATTTTTTTTAATATAGAAAATGGTTATTCTACTTCAATTAGAAAACAAAAATTAATTATTTTCTTTATAAACGCATTATTTTAAAGGAAAATGGTCAAAAATGTCCTTAAACTATGTGAAGTGATTAAAAATACCATTCGTTTAGAGTTTGACTCAAAAATGTCCTTGCCGTCAATACTTTGGTTCAAAAATATAATGTCCTTGTCGTCATACTTTGGTCCAGAAATTAAATGCCCCTATAGTTACTAAATGAGTCAAAAATGCCCTTTTTTGAATAAATATATATTATACTTTTTCTTTTTAAACACATCTTCTTCCTAATTAAAATATTATTCAAGACTCATATTCTTGTTTTCTTTCTTTTAAAATCACTTTAACAAATATAAATGTAGGAAATGATTTTTTTTCTTCTTAATCTCATTTTATCAATTGAAATAGAATAACTTCATGTACCCTTTCGACGAATAACATATGTCATATATATAAGATCATAGTGTACGCATCATTAATTTTTATTTATATAACGATAAAAAATAATTATAATAAAATAAGAAATATTTTTATTTTTTATTTTTTTCTGAATTAACGTAGGATAAACATTTGCTAATTTTTTTAAAAAATATTATTAGAAAAAAAATGTGTTAAAAAGAAAATAAATGATATATTTATTTGGAAAATGAGCATTTTTGACCCATGAAATTACAATGAGGGCATTTTTGGATCAAAGTATTGACGACAATGGCATTTTTAGATCAAATCATGCATAAACATTAGAGCTGTCAATATGGGCTAGCCCACCCCATCCGGGCTAATCCATACAGGCTTTGACATTTTACGGGTCAGGCCGGGCTAGCCCATTTTTGGTGTGGGCCAAAAAATGGTCGGCCCAGCCCACAAGTACGTGGGCTACAGGCTTGCCGGGCCAGCCCACTTTTTTTTAAATTATATTTTTTTTATAATTATTAAAATAAATTATAAATTGTAATTTAAAAGTATTATTATAAATATCGACAAAACAATATTACATGGTGTTAATGTTACTACTTGTTAATCAAATCTACAAATAAAATTATCTTTATAATATTTATTAAGTTTTTTCCAAATAAAAGTATAAATATCTAAATAGAATTATTAACCTAATTGTTTTGTCACATTAAAATACAAAAAATGTGACAATATTCCAATCATAAAAAAGTTAATGTCACGACCCGATTTCTCAAGTCATGATGGCACCTACTATAACCTACCAGTAGGTAAGCCAACCCGTAACCCGGAACAACTAGTAATGGGTCTGAGGGTAGAAATTAAGCAAGAGTAGGCAAATAACAATATAAACAGGCAGAGGCAAACCAAAACATAAATACAAATAAAGATCCCTCCCAGAACCTGGAAGTCACTAGTACAGAGCTACTAACAAAATGAGTACAAGTCCCAAAAGTGGACAACAGAGACTGGACTGTCTCGAAAGGTAAAAGACAAGTCTATATATACAGATGGAGACTGAAATAGTACAAAACGTCGTGTGCTCACTCCCGTCTCCGG